>PVJS01023735.1:0-29331 GCA_004027185.1 Glis glis
ATTTTTTTATACTTTATTTTGAAACCGGGTCTCACGAAGTTGCGGAGGGCCTCACTAAGTAAAGAGAGAGAGAGAGAGACAAGGAGAGACAGAGAGAGCGCGCACGCATGCGCGAGCTGAGGCTGGCCGCGAACCCGGATCCTCCGGTCTCCGCCTCCCAAAGTACTGGGATTACAAGCGTGCGCCACCACGCCCGGCTCATTTTTTATTTTGAAACAAGGTTTCACTAAGTTGCTGAGGGTCTCAAAATATTGCCGAGGCTGGCCTCAAACCTGCCATCTTTCTGTCTCAGCCTCCCAAGTATTAGGGTTACGGGCATGTGCCACCATGCCTGGCTCTCTGTTGTAATTTCTTTCTTGATACTGTTGTCACTTAAAAATTACATGTTTGTAGCTGGACACTGTGGCCCATGCCTGTAATCTCAGTACTTAGGAGGCTGAGACAGGAGAATTGCAGGTTTAAAGTTAGCATGCCCTAATTTAGGGACACCCTGTTTCAAAATAAAAACATAAGAAGGGCTGGAAAAATAGCTCAGTGGTAGAGCATTCCTTGGTTCAATCCCCAGTACCACACACACAAAGTAAATTATATATTTGTTTTTTAAATTCTTTGTCTCTCATGCTAGACTGTAGACTAGATTGTAGACGTGTGTGTGTGTGTGTGTGTGTGTGTGTGTGTGTGTGTGTGAGACCTCTTGTCATCAGAGCCTAGAATATAATAGGTTGCCAAGAATTGTGAAGGAGTCAGAAATTTACCCTACTTGCAAGCTAACAGATTAGCTTGCTACTATTTCATGGATGCCGGCAGAAGATAAAAGACTCCAAGCTCAGAAACAAAGACTTGATTACTCACAGCAATGGCAGTGGCCAGTCCCACTGGGTGATGTGAAGAGGTCCAGGTGACGGGTGAATGTAGTAGGCTGCATTATAGAAGAGGAACCGTGGACTTAGAGAACTATTTGTAATGGGCAGTTACCCATTTGACCTAGAAGGAAACATTATCTTTATAACACGGGACAGTCCACAAGCCTGCCCTTTGCTCCCTTTGAAAGATAGGGAGACGCTATCTCTATCTTTCAAGGCTGCTTATTATATAAACATCCTTGAAACGATAGTCAGGCACAAAGGCAGGCCTTGGCTTATAAGATGTGCTGGAATGGGAGAGGTGCTTGGAGAACCCTTTGCTCACCAGGACTTTCTGCCCAGAGTTGCTTTACAGACCAAGCATAAGCTGGGGGAACCCAACAGACCTGGAGTCCTCGTGTTAGAGAGTGTTAGAGAGTGGAGGAAGCGCTACAATTTGCAGACAGTCCTGGAGAGGAGGGAGCCACACAGACAAGGCACTCCAGCAATCTGCATGGGCTTCCCTTGTATGTTGGCCAAATAGTAAGCTCTGTGTGTATGGGGTTAGACTCCACTAAGCCAGGCGGAGAACAACTATTGGGAAAACAACTACCAGAGCGGTTTGGGAGATTCCAGGTTCCAACTGGCCAGAGGAGTGGAGAGCCATTGTTGAATACATGGAGCGTTCATTTTATTTTTATTTATTTATTTTTTGTGGTATTGGGGATTGAACCCAGGGGTATTCTACCTCTGAGTTACACCCCCAGCTCTATTCTGTATTCTTTATTTGGAAACAGGGTCTCATTAAGTTGCGGAGGGCCTCACTAAGTAGCTGAGACTGGCTGTGAACCTGTAATCCTCTTGTCTCAGCCTCCTAAGTACTAGGATTACAAGTGTGCGCCACCACACCGGGCTATATGGAGCGTTCAGAAGGAATTTTTTTTGTGTGTACTGGGGATTGAACCCAGGAGCATTCTACTTCTGGGCTACACCCCCAGACCTATTTTTTTTTTAAATTTTGAAATAGGGTCTCACTAAGTTGCTGGCTTTGGATCTGTGATCCTGTCTCACAAGTACTGGGATTACAGGCATGTGCCACCATGCCTGGCTTCCCCCACCCACTTTTAAGAGCTCTAATCCCATTCATGAGGGCCCTACCCTCATGACCTAATTACCTTCCAAATGCCCCACCTTCTGATACCCCCATATTGGGAGTTAGAGTTGCAACATATGAATTTGAGGGGGACACATTCATTGCACAGGGTTAAACTGGCCTAAGGGTTAAGGTGCTCTAGACCAGGGCTTCCTCACCCTTGGTTCTGTTGATATTTGTGTGTGTGTGTGTGTGTGTGTGTGTGTGTGTGTGTGTGTGGTGGGGTAATTACTTGCTGTGGAGGAAGAGCTGTCCTGTGCTTTGTAGGATGTTTAGCAGCATCCCTGGCTTTTACTCACTAGATGTCAGTAGCATGCCCCTGGCTGTGACAACCAAAAATGTCTCCAGACATTGCCAATGTCCCTAGGGTGGGGATGGCGGCAAAATCACTCCTGATTTAGAAGCACTGTTCTAGGTCCATGCTACGAAGCATGGAAACGAGCCTTGGAAGCATTTAGCTTCTCTTGTTGAGTAAGTAACTCAACCACCTGACCCTCCACCCCCATCCTCAGCACTCTTCAAGAAAGACAGAGCTCAGACACTCAACAATATCACATTCATACTGTCCAGATATATCCAGTAAAAAAATCACTAAGCAGGCTAAGAAGCAAGAAAACATAACCAGTACCAGGAGACTATCAATGACAAGAACCAGATCTATAATTGTCTCATCCTGAAGTAGCATTAAAGCCCTTTTAAAGAGCTATTGTAAGGATGTTCAGTGATTTAAGAAAAAACATGAACATAATGAGAAGAGAAATAAGGGACCTAAAAAAGAACCAAAGTATTATATTTTTCTAGAACTAAAGAATACAATATCCAGAGTGAAATATTTACTAGACTCAATAGCACATTGATTAGATGTTGTTGAACATCTAATTAATTTATTACTCAATTAATTAACCTATTAATCAATCTATTAATTAATTAGATGTGTGAACATGCACATATGGCAAAAGCAACTGTCTAAACTGACGCCCCAGAACTCAGTGATCTGTGAGATAATATTAGCAGTCTAACAAATATGTAATTAGAAATCCAGAAAGAAAAGAGAGTGAATGTGGCAGAAACATATTGGAAAAAATAAAGTCTGAAAAACTTTCAAATCTGATAGAAGTTATAAACTCAACTATCTAAGAAATCCCAAACTATTTAAACACAAGAAGACCAGTACACAAAGACATATTATATGAAATCGCTAAAACCTAATGATGAGAAAAATTGTAAAAGCAGGCACAAGAAAAGTCTACATTATTTACAGAAAACAAAGGTAAGAATGAACACTAACTTCTCATCCAGGAACAATGAAGGCCAGAAGATGGTAGAATGGATATCTTTAAAGTGCTACAAGAAAAAAACATGTCAACATAGAATTCTATATCAAGCAAAAAATGCCTTTCAAAATGAAACTGAGAGTAGTCCCAGTTCTTGAGAGGCTGAGACAGGAGGATCACAGGTTCAAGGACAGCTTCAGCAACTTAGTAAGATCCTGTTTCAAAGTAAGAAAAGAAAAAGGGCTGGGGTGTATTTCAGAGGTAGAAAGGCCCTGTGTCCAATCCCCAGTTCCAAATAAATGAAGGAAGGAAGGAAGGAAGGAAGGAAGGAAGGAAGGAAGGAAGGAAAGAAGGAAGGAAGGAAGGAAAGAAGGAAGGAGAAAGAAAGAAAGAAAGAAAGAAAGAAAGAAAGAAAGAAAGAAAGAGAAAGAAAGAAAGAAAGAAAGAAAGAAAGAAAGAAAGAAAGAAAGAAAAGAGAGTGGCTAGGAGTGTGGCTCAGTAGTAGAGTACTTGCCCAGCAGGCTCAAGGCTCTGGGTTGGTCCCCAGCACTGGAGGGGGAGTGAGGAGGGAGTGAAGTAGGCATTTTCAGAAAAACACTGAGAAAACTTAACACCAGCATAGTGCTACATGGAATGTTAGAGGACATCCTGCAAGTTGAAGGAAGAGGATACCAGATAGAAACTTTGATGAACACAAAGGAATGACAAAAGAAGAAATACAAAATCTGAATAGCTCTACATCTATTGAGAAATTGCACTGGGATGGTGGTGCAGGCCTGTAATCTCAGTACTTGGGAGGCTGAGACAGGAAGATAGCAGGTTCGAGGCCAGTCTCAGCAATTTAGTGAGGCCCTTAGCAACTTAGTGAGACCCTGTTTCAAAATAAAGAATAAAAAATAGGGCTGGGGGTGTAGTTCAGAGGTAGAATGCCCCTGGGTTCAATCCTCAGTAACACACACACACACACACACACACACACACACACACACACACCACACATTTAATTTCATTTATTTATTATTTAAAACCTTCCTACAAAGGAAGTCCAGGTCTTCTCTGGTGAAATGTATCAAACATTTAAGAAAGAAATAGTACCAACGTGTCACAAACGTTTTCAGGACATAGGAGGAAGCACTTTTGTACCTCATTCTATAAGGTTAAAGCTGGGTGGAAAATATTTCAGGCTGCTTCAGGCCGCTCCTCCTCCCCCTTCACAAGCTGTGCAAATGCACATGCCCTTCTCAGCTCCAGGCTGCACTCAAACTGACCAAGGCCAGGCTCGTCCCGTGGGCCGTGCTTGGCCAGCCCCGGGCTGGTGTGGGTGAGCTATTCAGATTTTGCTAAGGATTTTTGTGAGGTGGTGGAGAAGAGGGTGGTATCTGACACTAAACAACAACAATCTAATAAATATTCCCATCAGTCATTTAATTTCCAAATACTTGGGGGGATTATTCAGGCATCTTTTTTGTTATTAACTTATAGTTTAACTCCATTTTGGTCAGAAAACATACTTTGTATAATTGCAGTTCTTTTGAGATTGTTGAGGCTTGTTTTATATCTCAGAATATGGTCGATCTTGGTGAATTTTTTATGTGCACACCTTGGATGGAGTGTTCTATAAATTCAATCAGGTCAGGTTCATTGATGGTGAAAGCAGGTCTTTTATGTTCTTATTGATTTTTCGTCTACTTGTTTTATAACTTAATTATAACCTCTGACTACACTTGTGGGTTTTTCTATTTTTCTTTTCATTTCCATCAGTCTTTGCCTTATGTATTTGGAAGCTCTGTGCTACAGATTTAGGATTATTGTGTCTTCTTGGTGAATTGATCCCTTTCTCACCAAGTAACTTTATCTTTAGTAATATTTCTTGTACTGAAGCCTACTGTGCCTGATATTAATCTAGCCAGTACAGGGTGTGTGGGGGGGGTGCTGGAGATTGAACCCAGGGACATTTTACCTCTGAGCTATACCCCCAACCCCATTTTATTTTTTATTTTGAAACAGGGTCTCATTAAGTTGCTGAGGGCCTTACTAAGTTGCTGAGGCTGGCCTTGAACCTGCAATCCTCCTGTCTCAGCCTCCCAAGTACTGGGATTACAGGTGTGTGCCACCATGCCCGCTTGTTTGTTTTGAGACAGTCTCGCTAAATTGTCCATGCTGGCCTCAAACTTGCGATCCTCCTGCCTCAGCATCCCAAGTTGCTGGGGTTACACATGTATGCCACTGTGCCGAGTTTTTTTTTTATTTATTTTTTTTTGCGGTACAGGGGATTGAACCCCAGGGATTTTACCTCCAAGCTACACCCCTGGCCCTATTTTTATACTTTATTTTGAAACCGGGTCTCACGAAGTTGTGGAGGGCGTCACTAAGTAGCTGAGGCTGGCCGAGAACCCAGATCCTCCGGTTTCTGCCTCCCATGTACTGGGATTGCAAGCGTGCGCCACCATGCCCGGCTTCCCAGTTTTTTTTTTAAATTAATGTTTGCATGATATCTTTCCCCATCTTTCACTTTTAACCTATGTATATATAAATATATATGTATATATATGTATGTATATATGTAAATATATATGTATATGTTTAGAGCAGGTTTCCAGTAAATAGCATTGAATCTTGCTCTTTTATTCAATATGACAACCTCTGTCTTTTTTTTTTTTTTTTTTTGCGGTACCGGGGATTGAACCCAGGGGCATTCTACCTCTGAGCTACACCCCCGGCCCTATTTTTTATACTTTATTTTGAAACCGGGTCTCACAAAGTTGCGGAGGGCCTCGCTAAGTAGAGACAGAGAGAGAGAGAGAGAGAGAGAGAGAGAGCTGAGGCTGGCCACGAACCCGGATCCTCTGGTCTCCGCCTCCCAAAGTGCTGGGATTACAAGCGTGCGCCACCACGCCCGGCTAACCTCTGTCTTTTAAAATGATAGTCTAGATGCATCAAAATTTAATGTCTCGCTAGTTGTATTTGTTCTGTGCTTGGTCAATTTTTCCTCTTATTTATTTGTCTGATTTTGGATTAATTGAAAATTTACCTTTTTTGGTCCCTATTATTAATTATTTATATCTTAAAATTTTTGCTGCCCTAGGGATTAACTTATACATATTTAATTAACTGCAGTCTATCTCCAAATAATATTATACCATTTCAGGTAGTGTAAGCACCTTATAACAGTATAATTCCAATTCTTCCTTTCCAACTTTTAGACTGTCATTTTCCCGTTTTACTTTTTTGCTATGAACCCCACACTTTGCTACTGTGTCTGCTTTAGACAGTCAATTCTTTTTTAGAATCACTAAAAATAAGAAGAAAATATTTTGTGTTTTACTTTTTTCTGGAGATCTGCTTCTTTGTATAGATCCCAATTTCTTTTGGTATCATATTCCTGCTGTCTGGAAATGTTACTTTAACGTTTCTTATCAGAGAGCTCTATTGATATTTTACTCTCTCCATTTTTGTTTTTACAAAAAATTTTAAAAATTTCTCCTTAATTAACCAATTGAATATTTATTTTTGGTGCTGGGGATTGAACCCAGGGCCTCATGCATGCTAGGCAAGCACTCTACCAATGAGTTACACCCCCAGCCCTCTCCTTAATTTTTGAAAAATACTTCACTGTGTATAGAATTCTGGGATGACAGTTTCCCTCTCCCCCCACCTCCAACATTTAACATATGTTACTCCTTTCTCTTCTGGCTGATGTAGAATCTGATGAGATTTCTGCTGTGATTCTTATTTTTATTCCTTTGTATGTAAAGCTACCTTCAAGATGTTCTCTTTATCTTTAGTTTCCAGTAGTTTGAATATAATGTGTCTAAGTGTATTTTTTTCAATTTTGCTTGGAATTCTCTGATATTCCTGGATCTATGATTTGATAAATTTTATTGTTTTAGAAAATTCTCAGCCATTACTTCAAATATTTCTTCTTCTTTCTCTCTTCTGGAATTCCAATGACAAGTATATTAAACCATTTGATACTGTCTCACAGGTCTTTGATGCTATATTCTTTTTAGACCTTTCAGTCTTCTTTTCTTTTTGTGTTTCTGTTTGGGTAATTTCTATTGACCTATCTTCAAGTTTACTGATTTCTCTCATGTTAGTCAGCTTTTCCATTGCTGTGACCAATACCTGACAAGCACAACTTAGAGGAGGAAAGGTTTATTCAGCTCACAGGCTTTGGATTTTAGTCCATAGTTGGCTGACTCCAAGGCAGAAACCACGGTGGCAGGGTGGCAGGGTGTGTGTCATGGTGGTCAGAAGGAGGGGGGCAGCCAGGGACAGATATAGTTCCTGGCCACACCCCCAGGGAGTCACTCCTTCCAGCCAAGTCCTGCCTCTGAACCTGGCTGCACTACCAATACATGAAGTTTTGGGGACATTTTAAATCAAACCATAACACTTCCTTTGGCCATGGCAAGTCTACTGCTGAGCCCACTGAATACATTCTTCTCTTTCTTACTTATTTCTAGCACTTGCCTTTGACTGATTTTTATGCTTTTCATCTCTCTGCTGGAATTTTCCATCTGTTTATGCATAACATCCATCTTTTCCACTAAAGCATTTAACATAGTAATTATAGTTTTAAAAAAATACCCTATATATTTCTAATATCTAGGTTTTCTCTGAATCTTTGATTGCTTCATCTTCCTAGAGTGGGCCAGTTATTTCTTATTTTGCTCTTGGGTATGTCTCATTTTTAAAAAATTGAATGCCAGTCCTTCTAGGTAGAACAATAGAGACTGGAGTAAACCATTTCTATGCTTTGTAGTGGGTGGATCTCCTCTGCTGCTTTAATTCCCTTACATATTACCTTGTGGTTAGGGTGGGTACTGGGTGTTTGAAAAGGTTCCTCAATGTTCGGCTCCACCCTCAGCTTTCCCCTTCAGCCTGCCCTAGAGTGCTCTGTCTCCACACCCATTCCCCACTGCGGTGCACTCCCATTGCTTCTGCTCTGTTGTCCCGGCCTCGCTCCATTCGCAGACAGCTTGTGTCCCTGGGCCTCCCGGGCAGCGTTCTCGCTGAGGGAGACCGCCCACCGTGTAGGTCCAGGTGGGTTTTCCACTCTTATCCCAGGGATATGTTATCTGTGGTGGTTTACTCGGTTCTTGTCTTTCCGAAAGATTGCACTGAGAGACACAGATAGGCTAAGTGTAAAAGATTTGCATAGTGGAGTGGACAGTTTTAAGAGAGGAGGCCATGTTAGAAGGGAGGGAATATGCTGGAGAGAGAGGGAGAGT
Source organism: Glis glis (assembly GCA_004027185.1). Lineage (NCBI taxonomy): Eukaryota > Metazoa > Chordata > Mammalia > Rodentia > Gliridae > Glis > Glis glis. The sequence goes on from PVJS01023735.1 coordinate 8,504, forward strand.
CTTGAAGCGGTTTGTTCTGAGAATGGAAATTGCATTGGTATCTTCCATGTGGAAAGCTCCTCCTCCTGTATTATGTATTTGGGGGCAGTTACTGCTATTTTGCACCACACCTTAGTGCGTCTGTGCGGGCTCCAAGTTGGAAACCCTCTGAGGCTGCTTCCCCCTGGCCCCTCTCGGATCTGAGAAGGTCGCATCTGGCCCTGAGGGGGCGGGATCTGGCGGAGCTCTCCAGTGCACATGGAGGTGCGCTGTCCTTTGCGGGGAGTGAGCCTAATCCTCAACCCTGCTCATTTCTGCCTAACAGGACCTTTCCAACCACCTGCTCTCTCTGCAAGGAGTACTGAGGCACCATTCTCTCCTGTCACACACGGTGATGTCCTTGAAGAGGCCTGGCCCCAGGTAGGACCTGACGCTTCCTACCCACGGGCTGCAGCCAGGAGTGTTCCGTGGGTTTCTTGTTTGCTATTTTAGTCTCTAAAGTGTCTTCCTGCCAACAGCACCAACTTTGTTCCCTTAGAACACACAGGATACATTCACTTAAGTTTCTAGTTGTTTTAGTTTATTAGAGAAAGGGCTATGGATATGTGAGTTTTTCAATGTGGCAGAGTTATTTTATTAATCTACTATTTTTTCTTTTTCTGTTTTTGTGGTGCTGGGGATGAACCCAGGGTCTTGTGCATGCTAGATGAGCACTCTACCACTGAGTATACCCCCAGACCCAGTTTTTATTTTCTGTAACCTACCTTTATTTACTTGTATTAATAATTTAATTTAAGATTGTGTACAGTTTATCTATTTGCAGTAAGCGTCCCTTGGGGAAGCTGACTCTATCTACCTGTGGTAAGAATTGTGGGTAATGTCTGGCCTGGTGTTGCTCACCTGTAATCCCAATACTCGGAGGCTGAGACAGGAGGATGGCAGGTTCAAGGTCAGACTTGGCAACTTAGTGAGACCCTCAGCAACTTAGCTAGACCCTATTTACCCTATTTCAAAATAAAAGGGTGGGGGGGCTGGGATGAGGTAGAATGCCCCTGGGTTCAATTCACAGTAAAAAAAAAAATTGTAGGTACAAGGGTGGAATATTGTGTGCCTCCTGGGAGGAATAGTGAAGAGAAATTTGGGATCAATGTCAGTTTCTAGTTGAACGAGAAGGGGTGGGGCAGGGCTGTGGGCAGCCTCCCTTGGTGTAAATGATTCCTGGTGGGGGAGCTCTTACCCCAGGCAGGGAAGGATCTAGGTGCTAGGGCTCTAGTTCCAGGCAGCTCCAAAAGGATTTTTTTTTTTTTTGCAGTACTGGGGATTGAACCCAGGGGCATTCTACCTCCTAGCTACAACCCCAGCCCTATTTTTTATTCTTTATTTTGAAACAGGGTCTCACTAAGTTGCGGAGGGCCTCCCTAAGTAGCTGAGGCTGGCCGCAAACCCGGATTCTCCTGTCTCAGCCTCCCAAGTACTGGGATTACAAGCGTGCGCCACCATGCCCGGCTCAAAAGGATGTTTTTAAGGTGGCATTAGTGGGTGATATTCTGCACCCTCCAACTTTGCTCTGGGGGAACATTTTTGAAATTATTGAAAAGAAGGGGCTCTAGTGAAAGTAAAAGAATCAGGCCACCCTTTGGAAAATCAATGAAGATTATAAATGCTGGAGGGGAGGGGTGCTCGTTGCACCTCGGTGGGAACTGCTGTGTTGGTAGTAGTGCCAGCTTGGGCCTCACCAGGTGCCAGCAGTGATGGTGTGGGAGCAAGAGGGAATCTTTCTTTTCTTTTTTTTCGTGTTTGTGTGTGTGTGTGTGTGTGTGTGTGTGTGTGTGTGTGTTACTGGGGATTGAACGCAGGGGCATTCTACCTCCAAGCTACACCCCCAGCCCTTTTTATTTTTTATTTTGAAACAGGGTCTCCTAAGTTGCTGAGGGTCTCACTAAGTTGCTGAGACTGGCCTCGAACCTGTGACCCTCCTGTCTCAGCCTCCCAAGTACTGGGATCATAGGCGTGTGTGCGTCACCACACCTGACCAAGAGGGAATCTTGAATTACTTGTGAGCTTCCCAGGTTCCTGGCTGTCCACTGAAGGAACAGCATTCTGACGGGGGCCCTTGAAGATGCTCCATTGTCCTTTGGGAGCCACCCCTGGCTGTGATGGCTCAAAATGCTCATCTAGAATGGGTGGGAGTCTGACTGGGGAGTGGCAAAGCAACAGCCACGTACCCAGTCTGCTCAGTGAGCGCACTGCTGTGCTCAGTGGGCGTGCTCCTGTGAGTGGCTTTGGGGCACCGCCACTGTCCCCCATCCAACTGCATTAGTGCAAGTAAAGCACGGTACATGGACATGTAAAGACACATGCCAAATACAAATGTATTTTTAAAATATGTTTTTATTGGTGCATTGTAGTCTCACATCACAATGAGTATCAGTTTGGTGTTAACATACATGCACACAGCTCTTGGTGTCCCTCCCCCGCCTCCCCCCATGTAGCACTGAGAATGATGTTGGTATAATCTCATATGTACACATTGTTTATGACAAAGACAAATATTAACAACTCAGTTTTCAGAGCAGCTGTGTGCCTGTGAGCCGATCCTTTCAACAGTCAGCTCTGCTACGGCCTCACATGCACGTTGCTCTGTGAGGCGGCAGGGAGGGTGCAGTGGCAATAGAGGATGCACCACGGGAGCACCAGGGTAGAAGCTGCGTGAGAGATGCACTGCTGGCACGCACGCTCCACTGGCGGGGTTCTCGCCACGTCTCTTCACTGTAGACTCTCTTGTGCCTAGATGAGTACCTGGCAAACAGTAGGAGCACAAGTATCTGTTGATCAGTGCAGCTGAGCGATCACACTATAAAGCAATTACTTCTTTCATACTGCAGGCTGAACTCAGTTTCCTCTGTCCATAAGAAGTTATGAAAAAGAAACAAATCTTAACCAGGTGTGGGGGTGCACACCTGTAATCCCAGTACTTGGAAAGCTGAGACAGGAGGATCTCAGGTTTGAGGCCAGCCTCAGAAACATTGTGAGACCCTCAGCAACCTAGTGAGACCCTGTTCCAAAATAAAAAATAAAATAGGGCTGAGGGTGTAGCTTGGAGATAGAACGCCTCTGGGTTTAATCTCCAGTACCACAAACAAACTAAAGAAACAAATCTTGCATTCCCAAACATCCCCTCAGCGCCCACTCTGCAGAGTGGGTCAGTCCAGTTTCACACAGTTTGGTGGTATCTTGGCTGCACATAATGACCAGTGAGTCTTGGTGACCGCCTCCCCACTGCCATTCTGTTTCTGTACATGTTTTAGTTGAAACCCAGAGTAAAACTTCACAGGATGGGCGATTTTTCATATGAAAACTTTATTTGCCTACTCCTCTCCCCGCACTGGGCTAGGTGCTTTCCAGGACAAAGAGTTGGGTTCAGAGTCAGGAAGGAGAGGGGCTGAGCCCAGGTGGAGGAGGCGGGCGGGGTGAATGCCCATGATGACCAGAGACCGAGGGCTGGATGGAGGGATCCATGACGGCCAGTCCAGCCCAGGCCGGTTGATCTCCATATTCTGGCCTCTTCTTGCTCCACTCCCGAGGCAGTGGGAGAAGCTGGGGCTGATCTCTGTGTGGCTGTGGGCTGGGCTGCATGCTGAGGGCAACTGAAGGTCACTGACCCCTTAGGCAGAGTAAGAATGAAGCAAGATGGGTGCCCCCTCTCCATGTATTTCTCACATTTGGCCACCAGATGGCAACACTTCCCTTCAAACAGAATCAAAGTCACCCTGACTGGATTACACAAAATTGTTACTTATGAGGGCATGGAGCTGCCCTGTAGAATTTGGGTCTGGATTGGGGTGGGTGGGAGAGGCTTGTCCACCTTGACTATCATGGAGTTAACCTGGTTACAGATTCTGTCTCCATCCATTCGTTCAATCAACAATTATTGAGCCCTTATTATGTGCCTCATCCCGGGCTGTGTATGGGGCCGGGAGTGGGATGTGATCCCCCAGTGAACACATCCGGCAGGGCTCCTCCAGCCACAGACTTGCAGCCTAGTAGTTCAGACAAACACTAAGCAAATAGTTACAAACAGTGGATCACTTAGCTGGGAGTGGTGGTGCACACCTGTAATTCCAGTCTTGGGAGGCTGAGACAGAAGGATCACAGGTTCAAGGCCAGTCTCAGCAACTTAGTAAGATCCTGTTTTAAAATAAAAGATAAAAAGATTTGGGAGTGTAGCTCAGAGGTAGAACGTTCCTGGGTTCAATCCCCAGTACCTCCCCACAAAAAACAATAATGGATTAATTTAATTGTGGTAAGTACTATAGGTGACTGATATAAGGTGATACAAGGCCATATTAGTGAGAAGGATTTGATCTTCTCTGGGCTCTCAGGAAAGCTGCTCTGTCAATAAACTATCATGTATTCTTTGTGTGTGTGTGTGTGTGTGTGTGTGTGTGTGTGTGTGTGTGTGGTACTGGGGATTGATCCCAGGGGCATTCTACCTCTGAGCTATACCCTCAGCCCTATTTTTATTTATTTTTTATTTTATTTTTTTGCAGTACTGGGGATTGAACCCAGGGGCATTCTACCTCCGAGCTACCCCCCCAGCCCTATTTTTTATTCTTTATTTTGAAACAGGGTCTCACTAAGTTGCAGAGGGTCTCACTAAGTAGCTGAGGTTGGCCGCAAACCTGCGATCCTCCTGTCTCAGCCTTCCAAGTACTGGGATTACATATCTGCGTCACCATGCTCGGCTCATCACATAAACTAACAACTCTCGCCTGTTCACACACCCGTTACCCCATGACACATCCTATCAAACTTCCATTTTATAGCTGATGGACTCCTCCCGCCTCTCATCATACCCTCAACATAGAATCCCATCACAGACTCCACTGCAGACCTCGACTACAGACCCTCTTCCGCTCCCTCCGCTCCCTCTGTAACCATTAACAAATCCCTTTACAGTCCTCTCCCATCTCTTCCACATGCTTGCTGCAAAGCTCACCGCTCACCTCCCTGGACTATCTCGTTAAACTCTCAGTAACTCTAGTCTTACTCACCTTTGCATTCCTAATGCCTCCCATTGTACCCGACAGCTAATGTGTTCTTGAAAATATCTGGCAAACCAATGACCACATCATGTGCTCTGCCACAGGCCTGTCATGGCTCCCACCACAGAGCCAGGGTCATGGCTCCCAGACTGGAAAGGCACAGGCCTCTGCTGCCTTCTTTCCTTTAGGAAAAGCTGGGACAGAGAGACAGAAGTGGCCCACCACTGGATGCTCCCCGCCCCCAGCCAGCCCCATTAGTCCAGTCAGCTTCCCGGAAGGTAGGTAGCCTTTGAGCACAGGCTCCAGCCCTGGGGTCTGACGTGGTTCCTGTTACACCCATTCTGGGATCTGTGGCCACTCTTCTATCTCCTCTTCATCCTCGGGATGTCCCAGGCTCCTGATTATAGTCCTGCCAACTGGGCCCTTAGTCAGCAGCTTCCCCAGAGATTTCAGAAAGGAATACCCCAAGCCAGGCATGGTGGTGCATGCCTATAATTTCAGTACTTAGGAGGCTGAAACAGGAGGATTGCAGGTTTGAGGACAGCCTCAGCAATTCAGCAAGACTCTCAGCAACCTAGCAAGAATCACTTTCAAAAAACAAAAATTAATAATTTTTATAAAAAAGGGCTGGGGGTGTAGCTCAGAGGTAGAATTTCCCTGGGTTCAATTTTCAATACCACACACACACACACACATGCATGCATGCACGAACGCACGCATACACGCACACACGCACACGTGCACACACACACACACAAAAAAAAGGAAAGGAAAGGAATACCCCAGGGTTGGAAGAGAGACCTCAGGGATCATCTAGTTGAATCCTTTCTGATTCCGCCTCTCCCTCTTTTTTCCCAACTGCCTCCTTTTTATCTAGTTCTTTTCTTGGGGGGGGGATGTCAAGGCACAGCCACCTTACTTAGCAGGCAAGAGCTTGAAGGAAACCTAAGACCCAGTTTAACTTCCTCACCTAACAAGTGAGGCAACCGAGACCCAGGGAGAGGGGGTCGTTTGCCCGTGCCCCACGCAGGTCAGGCAGAGCCAAATCTCCCACCCTTACGCAGCCCCTTTGTTCACATTAGCCAAGAAATGCTACTTCCATTAAGAAGGCACGTCCAATGCAAACCACTCCAGAGATTGCATTTCAAAGATTGATAGACATGGCTTTTGCATTATCTGCTGTTTCGGATTAGCTATGCCGCGGCTTCATTCTTTAGGGCTGATATTGGGGCTGAGAGGGATCGGGAGTGGGGGGTGGGGAGCCATTTTTGAGTCCCTCTCACAGGCCCTGGGCTCCAGCCTTGTGAGACGGGGCCGGAGAAGGACAGGGCGATCCATCCTATATTTCCAGTCCGTCAGGAAATTTCATTGTTTAAACAAACATTTCAGCGAAGCCATCCAGCTGGGCAGTGATTTATGGCTCTGGCTACAGTTTTTCCCCAACAAAGATAAACAATCCTGCAACTCCTGGGACTGGGACTCCTGGTTCTAATAACTTGGAGTTGGCGGGACCACGCCAGCCATCGCCTGGTCTGGGGTTTGGTTAGGATCTGTTCGCACTGGTCCTGCGGCTAAGCCGCAAACCTTGGGGGACCGTGTTGTGTTTGGAAGCTGCAAACGTTACATCCAGGGCAGGGGAGAGCATCAGGAAGGAGAGAAACAGCTCAGGGTCCTTAGGGTCGGGGCTCCGGCCCATCCCCCTTTTCCAAGAGGGCAGCAGCGTCTGGCATTTGCTTGGTAGGTATGTGGGTATTTTGGGTCAGCAGCTTCTGTCCTTCCTTCTTTTGGTAACAGCACATCAGTTTCCTCTGTGGAGCCATGCCAGGTTGTATGCTGAACCCATGTGCTTGGAGATGCCCTTTGACCCTTGGTTCTGGGCATGGATATGAGCTCAGGTCTGACCCATGAAAGCAATACATTCTCATGGTCATAGTGACTAAGGGGTTGGGGTATCTAACTTAATGAAAAGCAGCCAAGGCAGCAAGACCTATGCTGAGGCTGCTGGGAGAGAGGCACATTCTTGTTCCCTCTGGACTTGAGTTGGGGATGATGTGGGGCAGGATTGACCACTAGAGCTGTTGACTCCAAGGGCGAGAACCTGGAACAATTGCACAGGAAGTGAGGCAGAGGGCTGGCAAGGGACCAGGACATGGTGACAACACTGGAGTTCCCAAATCCATCCAAGCCCTCTTTTTATTGAAAGTTTGGGTATTCTTTCACGTGCAGCTGAGAAAGAGTAACCAGCATCCACCGCCTGACCCAGTGGGAGAGACCAAATAGGACAGGTGGTCCCACCAGCTTCCAGCCCACTCTCTGGATTCCGTAGTTTATCAAGAGAACAGCCAAAGTCAGTTGGTGTCATCTAGGCAGACACCGCTATGGAGAAGCTTATTCTTAGCTTAGGAGGGGACGGGCGCTAGAGAACACTCTTGAGCAGCAACACGTCCTGACTGGTCACCTTGAGGGACTTTCGATGACTCAGGGAGAGGGCGAGTGTGGAAAAGCCACTGAGGTGGTGCTGGGGACAACCTGGGCTCAGGCACAGACTGGGGAGAGAGTGAGAACAGGTGTCTGTTCATTCATACTGCAAGAAGTGTGAGGTTTCAGAAGCCTAACTAAGCCCTGAAGTTATGAAAGGAAAGGTTGAGGATTTAACTATAAAAAACAAACAAAAGACCCTTCTACATAACAAACATGTCTTAAAAGAAGTCAAAAGACAAGGATAAGCTGGGAAACCATTTGCTACCCAAGTAACAAAGAGTTAGTTTCCTAAGTATATAAAGAGATTATCTTACAGAAAAAAAGATAACCAAAGGAAAAATGGGCAAAGGGCATGAGCAGACAGTTCACAGGGAAAAATACAAATGTTATTAAATATATGAAAAGACAATGATAATGAACACTTATACAGAGCTTTATCTTTATTCACACATTTAATTTTCACAGTAACTGTATGAGGAATGTTGTTGTTATGGTGCCATTTTATTGATGAGAAACTGAAAAAAAAAAAAAGAAGTAAATTGCCCAAAGTCACTCAACTAATACCTGGTTGGATTGGGGTATGGATTTGGGCATTAGGGACCAATTTAAACTCTCAGCCACTTCCTGTTCAACCTTATCTATTTTAAAAGAACTTTAAATTAAAACTACATCAAAATATCATTCTTTATAAATTAGATTGGCAAAGATCAAAACGTTTGGTGAAGCTGGGTGTGGTGGCACACGCCTGTAATCCTAGTACTTGGGAGGCTGAGACAGGAGGATCGCAGATTCAAAGCCAGCCTCAGCAATTTAGCAAGATCCTTAGCAACTTAGTGAGACCCTGTTGCAAAATAAAAATAAAAAATAGGTCTGGAGGTGTAGCTCAGAGGTAGAATTCCCCTGGGTTCAATCCCTAGTACCAAAAAGAAAAAGAAAAAAAAAATTTTAGTGAATGGTTGGTAAAGTGGAAGAGAAAACAACATTCTCATATTGTTGGTGGAGGCATAAATTGGAACATTTATTTATTTATTTATTTATTTATTTATTTATTTATTTATTTATTTTTGCAAAGAACTGGACGGCTGGGGAAGGGCTCGGAGGAGCCGGGTTTTCACTACATATGCTTTGGTATTGTTGAAAAGCATTTTTTACTGTGTTTAAGGATTGCCTTTTTTTTTTTTTGCGGTACCAGGGCACCCCCAGCCCTATTTGTATTCTTTATTTTGAAACAGGGTCTCACTAAATTGCAGAGGGCCTCACTAAGTAGCTGAGGCTGGCCGTGAACCCGGATCCTCCAGTCTCAGCCTCCCAAGTACTGGGATTACAGGTGTGCGCCACCATGCCCGGCTATGTGGAGCGTTCGGAAGGAATTTTTTTTGTGTGTGTGCTGGGGATTGAACCCAGGAGCATTCTACTTCTGAGCTACACCCTTAACCCCCTTTTAAATTTTTGTTTGTTTTGAAACAGGGTCTTGCTAGGTTGCTTAGAGTCTCCCCGTGTTGCTGAGGCTGTCCTCGAACATCTTCCTGTCTCAGCCTCCCAAATACTGGGATTACAGGCATGTTCCACCATGCCTGGCCAATATCAGAATTTTTCTTCCTACCCCTTTATTCTCTCTCCTCCTTCTCCTTCTCCTTCTCCTTCTCCTTCTCCTTCTCCTTCTCCTTCTCCTTCTCCTTCTCCTTCTCCTTCTCTTCTCTTCTCTTCTCTTCTCTTCTCTTCTCTTCTCTCTCTCTCTCTCTCTTTCTCTCAGTGCAGGGGATTGAACCCAGACCTCATGTATGCTAAGCACACACTGTACCACGGTGCTACACCACAAGCCCCCTCCTTTCCCTTAAAAACAAAACAAGCTGGGTGTGGTGGCACACGCTTGTATTCCTAGTACTTGGGAGGCTGAGATAGGAGGAATGTAGATTTGAAGCCAGCTTTAGTAACTTAGTGAGGCTATCAGCAACTTAATGAAACCCTGTTTCCAAAAAAAAAAAAAAAATGCTGGGTGTGGTGGCATCCCAGTACTTGGGAGACTGAGACTGGAGGAGTGCAGGTTCAAAGCCAGTCTGGGCAATTTAGCAAGGCTCTCAATAACCTAGTAAGACCCTGTTTCCAAATAATAAATAAAAAAAATAAGGCTTGGGGTGGAGCTTGAAGGTAGAATGCCTCTGGGTTCAATCCCCAGTACCAAAAAATAAAAAAAAATAAAAAAAATAAAAATAAAAAATAAGCCAGGTATGGTGGTGCATGTTTGTAATCCCAGTACTTGGGAGGCTGAGACAGGAGGATCGCAGGTTCACAGCCAGACCCAGCTGCTTAGTGAGGCCCTCTGCAACTTAGCGAGACTCTGTTTCAAAATAAAGAATAAAAAATAGGACTGGGGGTGTAGCTCGGAGATAGAATTCCCCAGGGTTCAATCCCCAGTACCACTAAATAAATAAATAAATAAATAAATAAATAAATAAATAAACTGGGTGTGGTGGTGCACGCTTGTAATACCAGTACTTTGGGAGGCGGAGACCGGAGGATCCGGGTTCGCGGCCAACCTCAGCGCGCATGCGCACGCACACGATCGATCGATTGATCGATCTCTCTCCTCTCTGTCTCTCTCTCTCTCTCTGTCTCTCTCTCCCCCTAGTGAGGCCCTCCGCAACTTCGTGAGACCCGGTTTCAAAAATAAAGCATAAAAAAATAGGGCCGGGGGTATAGCACGGAGGTAGAATGCCCCTGCGTTCAATCCCTGGTACTGCAAAAAATAAATAAATAAATAAATAAATAAATAAATAAATAAATAAAAATGAATAAAAGGCTGGGGGTGTAGCGCAAAGATAGAATGCCCCTGGGTTCAATCCCCAGTACCACAAAAACAAACAAAACAAAAAAACCCCAAAAGACAAAAAATAAAAACAAAAAGACAAAAAAAAAAAACCAAAACAAAACCTGAAGTTCCTTTTGAAACACTCCAACCTGTTGCAGGCAAACTCCGGAGAAAAGGACTGTGCCGGGGCAGGCGAGGTGTCTGGGGGGGGGCAGAGCCCGAGCCCAGCGTGGGAGGCCCTTTCTCCTGCTCAGTGGTCCTTCCCTCACAAGCCTTGCCTCCTGTGCGGTTCACGAGCCTCTCCAGGTGACGTACCGAGGGTCTGAATGTGCTGAGTGTGGTCACAGAAATTAGAACAGGAGGGAAGATGGGGAAAAAGACTTTAGGATAGAACTTGGGGACTTTGGAATTCTAGAGAAAAGGGAGAAGGAGGGGAACTGAACGGCCTAGAAATCAAAGCCGAGGCAAACGCAGGCTAGGAGGGCCTGTTCTATAGACAACACTGCAAAGAGCTTCTGTGGATTTCTCGGTGCACTTCACCCACTTTCTTTGCGGTGGATTTTTCAAAGTTGAATGGCCATGTCAAGGTTATTCATATTTAAAAAAATCTTTTTAAGATAGGGTTTTGCTATATTGCCTAGGCGGGCTCCAGCCACCATCCTGCCTGGGCCTCCTGAGTAGATGAGGCTACAGGCACGTACCTTAACGTTTTGTTCCGCATCACCACATTGCCCTCTAGTGAGGTTTTATCAATCTTACCCGGGGGTGCGGGAGGCTCCCTCTCTCACATACCTTTTGTCAGTCATTTAGATAGATTTTGAGGCAAAGGGATGGAAATTTGAGGGGGTTTAGATCATATAACTTTTCTTCTTAGTAAGATAAGAGGTGAGATCCTGCCAAAGTCCAGAATGACTTTGCACTCACTGGTAAGACGGGAGCTCCAGGAGAGCTGTGAAGGCGGGAGGAGTCAAGGTGAGGGGCTCAGGGTCACTGCTCTAGAGCAACTAAGCCATGATTTAGGAAGAGGTAAAACCAGGGCTGGGGCTGTAGCTCAGCAGTATGACATTTGCCTCGCATGTACAAGGCTCTGTGTTCAATCCCCAGCACTGCAAGAAATTTAAAATAAAATAAACGAGGAACAGGTAGAAACTAATTTACCAAATTGTGTGTGTGTGTTTTTCTGTATTGGAGATTGAACCCAGAGGCGCTCTGCCACTGAACTACACTCCCAGCCCTTTTTACTTTTTTTGTGTGTGTGGTACTGGGAATGGAACCCAGGGCCATCTACCTCTGAGTTACACCCACAGCCCTATTTTATTCTTTTATTTTGAAACAGGGTCTCACTAAGTTGCAGAGGGCCTCACTAAGTTGCTGAGGTTGGCTGCAAACCTGTGATCCTCCTGTCTCAGCCTTCCAAGTACTGAGATTACAAGTGTGCGCCACCACGCCCATCCCATTTTACTTTTTATTTTGAGACAGGGTCTCACCAAGTTGCCCAGGCTGACCTGAAACCTGTGATCCTCCTGTCTCAGATTCCCAAGTAGCTGGGATTACAGGTGTGCATCACCGTACCTGCCTCTGTTCTGTAGCATTTTAAATTAGGAATTCTGCCTTTAATTGAAAAAAGAGAATGGGATGGACAATTCAACTTAACTCTACATGCATTAATTTAGTACTTGTTAACCTGCCAGTTTCAAGGCATGCAAAAGTGAGTAAGACCGTGCTCCTGAGATGTTCTGTCTGATAAAAGATATAGACCCATTAGTAATAATTACAATGCAGTGCAATCAGAAGAATCACAGGGAGAAGAGAAGGTTACAGACACGACACCGAGAAAAAGGAAAGTACCTCAGTGAGCTTGAGCAGGGCGGTCGGGAAAGGCTTGGCAGAGAGGCTCAATCCACGGCCAGGTTTCAAGCGTGGGTAGAAGGAACATGAATGCTTGTTCTCTCTCTAGGTGAGGTAAGGTGGAGCCAGGTGTGGTGGCGCATGCCTGTAATCCCAGTACTTGGGAGGCTGAGACAGGAGGATCGCAGGTTCATGGCCAGCCTCAGCAATTTAGCAAGGCCCTCTGCAACTTAGTGAGACCCTGTTTCAAAGATAAAATAATAAAAAGGGCTGGGGGTGTAGCTCAGAGGTAAAATGTCTCTGGGTTCAATCCCCAGAACCAACTAACCAACAAACAAAGGCAGAAGCAGAAGAAGAGGAGGAGCAGCCCTGAATCGACAGCAGCCCCCTAGTGAGGGCCCAGTCTGTGTTGTAGCTGAGATCTGTGGGGCTCAAGTGGGGTCTTGAGCTGCTTCACAGTAGGGGCGTGTGGGCTGGTGATGGCACATCCTGGATGTTGTGGGACTGGGTAACTTGGATGAGGAGATGGCAAAGTTTGGCTACCATGTTGCTATTGTGAAAAGATGAGCCCCTAGTGGGCCCACGGGAGAGACAGCCGTGGGGTCTCAGGTGAGGGCTGGTGGCTAGGGTCTGGGTGCTAGCCATTTCTCTCACCAGGACTCAGACGGCACATCTTTCACCCCATCTCTGTGAGCCCTTCCTGTCAAGGGCTGTGGCCATCTCGCCTCCCCACACCATTTCAGAAGATGCTTCACTGTTTATTTTGGGGGTGTAGAGGAAGGATGGAGAGAAGCCCCGCTCTCCCTCAAGATGTTTTTCCTAAGTATTTCAACCTTGCCCAGACATCAAAGCTCATCTTTCCCTTTTTCTTCCTATCACACCTTTCCCTCAAGGCAGAGAGCATCAGTCTAGCTGCCTGAATATGAGTTGGGGGTGGGGTGGGATAGGGACTGGGAAGGCAGACGGAAGCTCCTGGGAGGAAAAAATTTGGTCATTATCTCAAAAACATTTCCTGCTGCATTATAGTTGTTTGCCTTGGGAACACCATCCACCTGGTAGCTGATCACGAGACTTGCAAGTAATGTGGTCAGGGGTAACTGCTTAGGGTTGCAACCAGGATCTCTAAGGAGGCATGGATATTCACAAAATGAAAACAAGGACCCATCTGTGCAGGGGCCCACCTGTGCAGACCAGTCATGGCCTGGATCCCTCTGAATCTTTTTGTTTTCCAAAGGAGCAGGAGGGCAGTTGGTGGGAGATGCAGGCTCAGGAACCCTCTGTGATCACTGAACCCAGTCTAGAGCCTTGGGTCTATGGTTACTTGATTTTGCCTGCCCTGTCTGCCCACTTCAAGAAGAGGTGAATTTTGGGGGAGTTCACATAAAGGTTGGGACCAGGTGGTGAGGAGGATCTCAGGAAGGGGGTATTATGTCAGCCTGGGATTTCAGAGCCCTCTTTGTCCAGCCACCCATTTGTAGAGTCCCATCCCTTGCCACGTCTGGCTGTTACTAGCCTTGTGCTGCGCACTGACTTGGGTTCCTCCCCTCAGGGCACTCATGGCCCGTTGCATGGGTGGACTGGAGGCAGGAGATGAGCGTGTGGCTGGCAACTGGGAGAGGGGTTCATAGGACACAAGAGGACCCCTGTGAGGTGAGGAGTGAGGGGAGAGAGGGTTGCAAAAGCTGCTGAGCAGAGCGGAGGACTGATGAAAGTCGCAAAGTCTGATAATCTCCCATCTTTGGAACTTTTCATTTGAAGCATGAAATTTAATCAGATGTTTAAAGATCCTGGAGGAACAAATGAACAGCCAGCAGAGCAGAGAACGGAATCTGTGGGCAGGTGCAGCATCTGTATTATTATAGTGAAGACAGATATTGGAACTGGCTGTAAGATCGGGTTTGGAATCCTGTTGTGTTGCTATGGGTAAACAGGCCCTGGGGAAAAATTGCTTTTCATTTCCTGAGATAGGAAGGGTGGGAACGGGGTGGGAGGAAGTGGTCATGAATCTCTGGAGACAGCAGTATCCGCATCTTCATTAGCCAGGGAGATGTCAGGTTGAAACCAGATGGCAAATATTTCATCACATAGAGTATCTGACAGAGAGAGGGCACGTCCTGGGTCAGGGGTCCACGTGTCTGGTGCCAACACTGTCAGGCCAGCCGTCAGCCTGTCTTGAGCTCCTACTGTGTGCTCAGCCAGTACTGTTCTGTCCTGCATGCCAGGACATTCACACTGTATTCTAAGTGAGCACACTCCCTGGAGCGTATCCCACTTGTGTGTTGTATAACAAACCACCACAAAGCTTCATGGCTTACCAGTTTATTAGTATTTTTTATGGTTCTGTGTGTTGGCTGGGCTCTGCCAGGTGGTTCTCACTAGGGATCTCTCAGCTGGTCACAGTCAGATGTCAGCTGGGCTGCAGTCATGAGGGCAGGCTCTGTTATAGTTTAGATCCGGAATGTCCCCCAAAGGCTCATGTGTCGAAGGCTTTGTCTCCAGTGCGGCAGTGCTCAGAGGTGGGGCTTTGGGAAGTGTTTGGATCCTGAGGGCTCTGACCTCATCACCTCATCAATGGATTAATACCTTGATGGATTCATAATTTAATGGACTATTGGCAGGTGGTGGAAACTGTAGGAGGTGGGACCTAGTCGAAGGCCCTGAGGGCATACCCTTGAGGACTATATCTTGTCTCTGGCCCCTTCCTCTCCCTCTGCTTCCTGGCTGCCATAAGGTGAGCACCTCTGCTCTGACACCTGTTCCCTGCCATGGTGCTCTGCCTCGCCAAAGGCCCAAAGAGATAGGGACAAGTGACCATGGCCAGAAACCTCTGAAACTGTGAGCCAAAATAAATCTTTCCTTCTTTAAGTTGTTTATCTCAGGCATTGTGTCACAGTGACAGAAAGCTGACTAACATAGGCTCCAGGAGGATGGATGATTGAGGTGGGTCACTCGCGACTGGCAGTTGGTGCTGGCTGTCCAGCGGGGCTCGGTGGGGCTGTTGACTTACATGTGGTTTCTCCACGTGGCTTAGGTTCTTTACAGTGTGGTGGCTGGATTCCAAGAGGGAGTGTCCCAAGAACAAGCATTCTATGAGGTCTAGGCAGAGCCTTTGAGGCTTCTTATGTAGTCTTGGAGGTACATGGATGTCATTTCCATTGTGTTCCATACAAAAGCTAGATTCAGGAGAAGGGACTTAGATGCTCCCTCTTGATATAGGAGTGGCATGTGCACACAGGGAGGTAAGGACTTGAAGGTGGCATCTTTGTTTTTTTGTTTTGTTTTGGTACTGGGATTTGAAATCAGGGCCATTTTACCTCCCAGCTATACCCCAGGGTCTTGCTAAGTTGCTGAGGGTCTCAATAAGTCACTGAGGGTCCCTTGCTGGGGCTGGTCTCAAACTGCGATCCTCTTGTCTCAGCCTCCCAAGTACTGGGATTACAAGAGTGTGCCACATGCCCAGTGAAGGTGACATCTTTGGAGGCAGGCTACCGCATATACCACTGGGGTTGGTGCCCTGGGCATGCCGCCTGTGCAGTTGCATGGTACTCCACATGTAGAAGGGTCCTGTGCTTGGCTTAAAGCTCTGTTGCCACCATCTTGAAATTTTTAGCAATTTTTAACAGGGGGCCTCACATTTTCATTCTGCACTGGGCCTCACAAGTTGTGCACCAGTCGTGGGGAAGACTCATGGTGAAGGCACTCCCTGGGTTTGTGCAGGGTGGTGAGGGGTGGAGCACGTGCTAGACTCTGTGCTATGCAGATCCAACTCCTGCCCAAGGAGAATTCACAGACCAGCTGTGACACAAGACACACTGAAACTACTAAGCGGTGGAATCTGAACAGAAGTTGGGCGGCTATTGCCTAAGCAGGGCCCAGATGGGGTGGGGAGAATCCTCCCACTGGGCTCCTCTTCAGACTCTCAACCCATTCTAGGCAAGGCTGGAAAAGCTTCCAGGAATCTTAGAAATGTCCTTTTCCTCTCCCCACCCTATCTCCTCTATTACCCTTGTTCCCAGGACCTTGTGCTGAGGGCTTTGAAGGGAGGGGCTTTCCATATCAGGACTGATTCCTGGGATACGTGTGCAGGAGGGGGGTGTGTTATGTTGGGAGGAATGCCAAGGACACAAGCTGCATGCCCCCAGTGCCCAGTATGGGCTGAGATTCTCGGTTGAGCCACTTAAGGGCACTGGTCAAAGGGTCTGAGTTTGGGGAGGGGGTGAGGGATGGGAGGAGGAAGCTCTCTGGTCTTCTCTGAGGGCTATGCTGAGTGCCCTGAACAATCCCTTCCTCCTACTCCATAGCCAGATACCTGGCCGTTCCTCAAGGCACAGGGTATGCCTCGTTCCAGGGTAGGAAATGACTTGAAGAGCCCCTAGAGCCTGGACTTAGCCCGGTCTGTAACTAGGGCACAAAGACAGACAGCTCCTGAGGGAGGGCACTGCTTGTTTACAGACAGTGCTGTTTCTTCAGGAGTGTCATCCTACTGTGATGAATATGCACAGTACTTTCTGATTGTGCCCGTGAACAGGACATCTTTTCCATCAGAGGTAGCTGACCCATTTCCATCTTTGTAAGTCTCAGAGGAGGATGCTGCTCCCTGGGGAACTGGCTTTAGTATTTCTCTAGAACAGAGACATTTGCAAATGGCCCATCCAAGGCCCAGTGGGCCATCCTTGGCTGGTGCTGGCCAGTTGTGGGTTTGATTTCTTGCCCATCCAAGGCAACCCTGCAGGAACTGAGTTTCCCAGGCTCCTGCCATTTGGCTTCCAGGTAAGATTAGCCAATGGGGGTTCCTGGTAGAAGATGAAAATGTGGTAGGGGGTGGAAAGTCGTGGTCTTTCTTTCATTCTGCTTCCTATGGTGTCTTTGGCAGATGCTGGGTCTCTTCTGGGCTCCAGTTGACATCATAAGTTGCCTTTCTCTCTGGCTGCGCTTCCCACTGGACAGTCACGGTTTCTTAGTCCTGGTTTCCATCACCTATGTAACTTCTTTCTATTGAATTCCCTCTGTTGGTCTCATCTATAGTGTATGAGAATTATAATTGCTCTGTATTCTTGTTGGCAATTGGTATTGGTGATAATTTTTATTTTATTCACTCTAATAGGTGTGTAAGGTTTTAATTCACAAGTCTCTAGTGCCCAATGATATTGAACATCTTTTTTGTGTGTTTATTTGCCATGTATATATCCTGCATAAAAGTCTTGTGATAAATGTAATTTACAAATATTTTTCTCAAGCTGTATCTCATGTTTTCATTCTCTTAACAATATCTTCTACAGAGTAATGGTTATTAATTTTGATGAGGGAAAAATAAACTCCCTCTCTTGGAAAGATATAGGCTGGTATTATGGGTCATTATGCCTTTTCTGTATCCAAGAAGCCCTGGAGATCAGGGAAGGTCCCATGACCCAGTTTTTCCACCACCAGAAGCATGGTTTTAACTCCAGATGGATTCCACAGGCTCAGCTTCAGGAAGATCCATGTGTCATTCACACTAGGAGTCATATTCTAGAGCAGAGAGCAACCTGCAAAGGCAGCCTGGCCCGCTCCCACCAAGCCCAGGCTGCTTGCTCTTCAGACCATCTTGTTAGGGAGGAAGAAGGGACCCAGCCAGAGTTTAGGGGGTGGGGGACAGAGTGGCTAATTTCCCACAGGCTGGGGTGAGGGTGCACTGGAGACTGCTTATCTGCCCTACAGAGCTCCCGCATGCAGTGCCCCTCTCACTACTTGCACACAGTTTTGAAGGCTTGATTAAGAACAGGTATGTGGTTTGGGAAACAGTTTAAATGTGTGTGTGTGTGTGTGTGTGTGTGTGTGTCTTAGGGGCTAATATAGAAGTACAAGATATGGGGATTATCAGCCCACATAGATAGAGATCGGTTAATTTCCTCTGTGAGGATGCAGTCTAGAGTGGATGAACTTAAGCCTGGCTCCCAAGGTCACTTGGCCACCAAGAGAAAGTCTTCTGGGGTCGTGAACAAGGCATAGGCCCAGACTGGACTTTCTGGAGGTGTTGTTGGCTGAGCCTAGAAACAAGATGTGTGGGGGACGGACCCAAGTCAGGGCTGTGAGGCCCCTCCCGCTCCTTCCCTAACTAGGGGCTACCTCCCTCCATCCATGTTCACTGCTGCAGGCCACTCCTTCCACTGGGGCACAGAGCAGAAGTGAGTGACACGTCATTTACCAGATGGCTGTCAGTGAGGACTGTTTAGGCTCTGATAGACTGGGCTTTTCATTTTGGAAATGTTGATCCTAACTATTTTGGTTCTTCCTCATTGGTAAGTAGACTCTGGGGGAAAGAAAGCATGCAAAAGGACGAGAATCAGGAACACTGGGGTGACAACTGAAACAACTTGTGCATGTGTGTGCTTGGGGAGTCACCCCTATGCTGAGCCCTGCCACAGGGAGCTGTTGCTCGTCCTCCTGCCTCCCAGGTCCATCTCTGTTTGGGAGCATGGGCTGGTTATGAGCTTCTGCTTTTTGGTCTTCTTTCCTGAGCACCAAGAAAGAAAAGGAAAAAGAAGATATTTTAGTTTCTGGCTCCTCTCTTGCACCCACGTTGTGGTGACAATACAGTCTCAGCCCTGCCCTGGTCACCCTGTTGATTGGGGTTGGGCAGAGCTGGGCAGCATCCTGCTGGCTGGGTGCCTGTGCTGTGGAATGCCTTTGCTTCTTGCGCCTCATGCCTGTGTCCTGGTCCTGGTCACATGTCTAGTCCTTCCAGGCTTGAAGCCTTGCTTTGCCCTCTTTGGTCAATGCCCGATGCTCTGAACCCCAGCTCTAGCCTTTTATTGCATTCTGGGATCTGAAGACAGATGTTCCCATTGCCTGCTTGGATTCCAGAAGACCCCTCTGGAATTGCCCATTGCTGGGATCCACCTGCTGGCAGCGACACCCTGTTACCAAATGCTCGCAGATCTGCTGCTCCCCTCCCCAGCCACCCTCTGTGGCTGAGCTGCCACCTGTTGTCTGTTTCCACACCCTTGTATGCTGCATTGTGCTGTCACCCTGGACGGCTGCCCAGCAGCTGCAGCGGAGGCCGTCCTGCCAGCACCTTCCTCAGCTTGCTGGGTGGTCCTGTCCAGTTCCCGGCCCTCCCAGCCTGCCTCATCTGCTGTACTTTCTGAGCCACATCTGGCTGACTACAGAGCTGGGTTAGCCTGAGTGGGCCCGTGACATGCTCACCCTCAGAGAGAGGGTCACCCTTCCTCAGGACCACTAGGGGAGGGCTAGGTCTGGAGCTCAATCATGAAACACCATAAGCATAATAATGGCTAATGATTATTGAAGACTTACAATGTGGACTTTATTTTTTATTATTAGTAGTAGTATTAGTAGTAGTAGTAGTAGTAATAGTAGTAGCAGTAGTAGTAGTAGTACTGGGGACTGAACCCAGGGGCGTTCTACTTCTGAGTTACACCCCCAGCCCTTTTTGTTTTTTATTTTGAAATAGGATCTTGCTAAGTTGCTGAGGCTGGCCTCAAAACTGCCATCTTCCTGGCTCAGCCTCCCAAGTACTGGGATTAAAGGTGTGCACCACCACAGCCAACTCCAGCACTACTTTATTTATACTTCACAACTCCCCTATAAGGTAAGTACTCTGATACCCTCTTTCACAGATGTAGAAACCAAGGGTGAGCAATCTAGGTGAGTGTTTCTAAGGTCCCCTGGGTCTAGGTTATGGATTTAGGATTCAGATTCAGGGCACCTGACTTCAGAGCTCAAGCTCCTAACCACCAGACCAAAGCGCCTCCCCAGGGCCCCCTGTCAAAGGCCGCAGCAACATTCTCTATTGTCTCCAATGTCTTATCCCTGGTCTGAGACCAACTGACCCACAGGAGAAGTCACAGTCAAGGTTTTTAGAGAAGAAGGCTGGAATACCCTCCTCACTCCTGGTCATGTTCAGAAGGAGCCCTAGAGCCACACATCTCCCAGTCCTCCCTGTGTCTACTCAGGCTCTTCTTCTCTTGTGTCCCCTCTCCAGGGATCCTTAAAAGTTTTCAGGGGGTATCATTGTTAGGCAAAGTGGGAAAATGGGACTTGTGTGTATGTGTGACTGAATCATTAATTGATAGTCTATTTTCTTTTTGTGTGTGTGGTACTGTGGATCGAACCCAGAGGCATTCTACTTCTGGGCTACACCTCCAACCCTTTTTATTTTTTGCTTTGAAACAGGGTCTTGCTAGGATGCTGAGACTGGTCTTGATCCTGAGATCCTCCTGTCTCAGCCTCTGGATTACAGGCATGTGCCACCACACCTAGCTTGATGGTCTATCTACTCAGAAGGCTCAGAGACTCTATGAATGGGAAAGAGAAAAAGAAAGGATGCCTTGAGTGTGGCAGGAGTGGTCAAGAGGACAATGGAGGTCTCCCTGGAGGAAGTGAGAGTGAAGATCACCGTGGCAACTATGGGTAGAAGGAAGGGGTGGATGAGAGCTGGTTTGGGGGTACTTCCAACTGAATGATCCCAAGCTGTGGATTGGCAAAGAGGGGGAAGATGGTATGTGATGGGTTGGGTGGGGCTGGAGACAGGCATGGCTTCTGCCTGGTCATTTCACTGTTTTGTACTGAATCCATGCTTTGTGGTTTCTGCATCCTGTTTATGAAGAAGAAGAAGAAGAAGAAGAAGAAGAAGAAGAAGAAGAAGAAGAAGGAGGAGGAGGAGG
>PVJS01023736.1:0-29316 GCA_004027185.1 Glis glis
CGGTCCGGTACCCGGCGCGCAAGGGGCCCGGCGAGGTGGCCGGGGGCTTCCGGGGTGGGGCGCGCACGGGCGGTCCGGTACCTGATGCACAACGGGCCCGGCGAGGTGGCCGGGGGGCTTCCGGGGTGGGGCGCGCACGGGCGGTCCGGTACCCGGCGCGCAAGGGGCCCGGCGAGGTGGCCGGGGGCTTACGGGGTGGGGCGCGCGCGGGCGGTCCGGTACCCTCTAAAACTTTATTTATGAGTTAATTAGTATGAGGAGTGACTATAATTGGAACAACAATCTTATGATTTTGATGAAACAATTTTAGAATTGTCTCAATATGCAAGAAATCTTGTAAAAGTTTTACCTGTTGGTTTTGCCAGAAATATTTTTTACTGTGTGTGGTACTACTGGGGATTCAACTCAGGGGCATTCTACCTCTGAGCCACACCCCCTTTTCATTTTGAAATAGGGTCTCACTAAGTTGTGGAGGGCCTTGCTAAGTAGCTGAGGTTGGCCTCAAACCTGCCATCCCTATGTCTCAGCCTCCAAGTACTCAAATAATAGACATGTGCCTCTACACCTGGCTCAGAAATATCTTAAAAATATAGTCTTTCAGCCAAGTGTGGCACATGCTTGTAATCCCAGTACTTGGGAGGCTGAGACCAGAGGATCCGGGTTCGTGGCCAGCCTCAGCTCCTTAGTGAGGCCCTCCGCAACTTAGTGAGACCCTGATTCAAAAATAAAGAATAAAAAATAGGGCTGGGGGTACAGCTTGGAGGTAGAATGCCCCTGGGTTCTATCCCTGGTACTGCCAAAAAATATATATGTATATTGTCTTCTAGTTACATTAAAAAACAATCACATCACTAGGTCTTACTGCTCTTGCTGTTTGAATGTTTTTCTATCTATTAAAATATTCTAGGCATGAGTACTGAGAGCAGCTGAAAAGAATTGTTTACATTTAAAAATGTGGAAGAAGCTACTTTTTGCATCCCATTTTTCTCACAAAAAGCTCGTTTTTACTTTGCCCTCCGGAGAATTCTTCCTCCAAATGGAAACACCCTTTGATAATGGCCCAGGATGATAGCAGCAACATAGATAAAAGGAACCCTTTTACTCTTATTATTTCACTCCACTCTAGAGCTGAATTCAGAACATCTCAATAAGGCTCAAAATTTTTACTCTCTTACAGATAATAGTTAGCAGAAATATGGATAATGCAGGAGAGACGAGGTGTCCTCTGGGGTGCCCTATGACATGACTAATGATCGAGTCTTTTGTTTGTCACCTGGAGCTTTTTCTAATTGAGTACCCCCAGGAGAACGGGCTGCAGTCAGCAATTCTCCATAGAAGGGAGGCAGCCCAAGAGCCTTCAACTGACAAGACTCACGGCCTCTGAGGGCGGATTGGGCAGACTGAAAATGAGTCTCGGAGGGCCCCAAAGTGTCTACTATAGTCTGTCTCTTGTAAAGAGGATAAAGTTGATTTTGTGCTTGTTTGTGTGCATATGTGTTTTAACACAAAATTGAATATTCTTTTTTTTTTTTTTTTTTAGTGGTGGTACTGGGGATTGAACCCAGGGGCATTCTACCTCTGAGCTACTCCCCCAGCCCTTTTTGTTTTGAAACAAAATCTCACTAAGTTGCTGAGGGCATCACTAAATTGCTGAGGCTGGTCTCAAATCTGTGATCCTCCTGTCTCAGTCTCCCGAATCCTGGGATTACAGGTGTGCACTGCCACGCCTGGCTTCGATATTCCTTTTAATACATCCTTGGGGATGACAAGCTTTTCTTCACCATCTTAGGCTTAGTGACTGGGGGGCCTGTGCATTAGATGAATGAAAGATGGATTAACAGAAGAAAGGACATACAATTCTTATTAATATTGATGTGAGGGAGTTCAACAGAAAAGTGAAACTCAATGACATGGTTAGACGCCAGGGTCTATATACCATCTTAACAAAGGAAAGGAGATTCGTGCTTCGAGGGATGATAAATTGCAGGGAATGACAAGGAAGTACACGGAGGGGTGGATAATGGAAGATAAGGGTCATTTTAGTGAGGTGTGTTGACGCAAACTCAGGGCCAACTCTCCCTGTCAGGCAATAAATTGCTCTCCTTTTCCTCATAGAGAAGAGGGGTTCACCTTTCTCAGAGGGAAATTACTTATGCCCTGCTTTTTGGTGGCTGAAGGGAGGGTAGAGAACTCTGCATCTATTGATTTGCAATTGCCTCTAGATCAAATAATCTTTATGCCAAGATGCCCCATTGTGGGGTGGAGTATCCCGATCTTCTTCAACATCCGTTTAACCTGACTCTTCTACCTCTCTTAGGTTCCATCAGCAAATCCTCTCATCTTTCTCTGAAAATATTTCCTCATTTTAGAATTCGTCACTTGCTTCTGTAAATATCACCCTAACCCAAGTCTCCATCACAAATTGCCTGGACTAGGGCAGTAACCTTCCGCTGACCAACCCATATCACTCTCCTGCCCTTTATTCTGATTTTTTTCATTTAAATTAGCACCTATAGTTGAGATTATATTACTTAACTATCCGCGTATGGTTTATTTCCTTACTAAAGTATAAGTGTCTCATGATCCATTAATCATTGTGTCTCTACTGTCTTTAATAATGCCAGCTGCAAAGTATGCACAAAAATAAACATGGTATTTGTATTGGTCAGGGTTCACTAGACTAACGGAATTCACAGAATGAGTATATGGAAAAAGGGGTTTATCAGATCAGCTTACAATGTAGTCCCGAGTCAGAGGAACCAGTAGCTGGTCGGGTGGTCTAAGATCTCTTTGGAGAAATGATGGTGAAGTTTCAGTTCGAAGGCTGGAGGCCGACGATCTCAGACGAGAGCAGAAGATCAAGAAGCTCTTCAGAGAAATGGTGAAGTTGGAGGCTGACGATCTCAGACGAGAGCAGGTGCGTTTTCTTCGGAAGGAGTCGCGCGTCCCTCTATGCAGCTTTCTCCTTCTTTTATCTAAGTCCTGCACCTATCAGAACCCTGCTGCCTACATTTAGGGCAGGACTTTCTGCTTAATCTGCTGTTACACACCCAAAGTCACATGATCTTGGGTGTGTCATGATCTGGTCAAGTTGACAAGTTAGATTAACTATCACAGTATTGAACCAAAAAATGTCCCTTAGTCGTATCTATTGAATTCAGTGGTGCAGATTGCGATTTGCATTTGTGTTTTCTTACCATGCTTCCTAGTTGCCTCTACCTAGGCTAATCAGTATTTCATTTTTCATTTTTTTATCTTCTATCAGTTTAGAAGTCTATACATTTTACATCTCATCTACTGATGCTTCCCTTTAAATACTGGACATTATCTGAAATCTACAATTATCTAGATATTATCTAGAATTAATAAGTTTTATCTGGAATGATCTTTATCCTCTGCCCTCCTCAGTCTCAGCCAGAAGATAAGAACTTCATTGCCTGTTCCTTGCAATCCCATTTTGCTATGTGAATTTTTAATTTTGAAATTTAAATATGTAATATGTATTTTAGGGCAACAATACATTTTACTATTGTGTTTGTAACTCTGTCTTGTATATCGCACTTCTTCCTTCTGGAACCTTCCTTCTCCTGCAACCTTCTGCATTCCCCCCTCTCTCCCATAATTCTCATAGTGATTCTTCCAAGGCGAGTCATTGGGTGGCAAATTTTATGAGAGTTTATATGTATAAATGTCTTTATTTTAAAGCAGGTGTCAGCAAGCTTTTTCAGAGTAGTCCACATAGTAAATATTTTAGGCTTGAGGGCCACATGATCTGTTACAAGGATTCAACTATGCTGACAAAGCACAAAAGCCAGTGAGTTAATGGA
Source organism: Glis glis (assembly GCA_004027185.1). NCBI lineage: Eukaryota > Metazoa > Chordata > Mammalia > Rodentia > Gliridae > Glis > Glis glis. Next base: position 3,828 of record PVJS01023736.1, read on the forward strand.
TGGGACCTTATTCCAGTACAATTTTGTTTACAAAACCAGGGGGCTGGTCCACTGACTATTGTCTGCTGACCACAGGTTTTTTTTTTTTTTTGTGGAACTCAGGGGTATTCTACCTCTTAGGTACACATCCAGCCATTTTTTAAAATTTTTATTTTTGAAACAGGGCCTTGCCAGGCATGGTGATGCATGCTTGTAATCCCAGTCCTTGGGAGGCTGAGACAGGAGGATTGCAGATTCGAAGCCAGCCTCAGCAACTTACTGAGGCTCTCAGGAACTTAGTGAGGCCCTGTTTCCAAGTAGAAAATAAAATAGGTCTGGGGGTGTAGCCAGGAGGTAGAATACCCCTTGGGATCCATCCCCAGTACCACACACACAAAAGAAAAAAGAAACAGGGCCTCACTAGGTTGCTGAGAGTCTTGCTAAGTTGCTGAGGCTGTCCTCACACCTGCGATCCTACTGTCTCAGCCTCCCAAGTACGCTCGGCTTTCTGACTCCACTTTTAAAGCATAGTTTGTATCTGGGTATAAAAGTTTAAGTTCAAGGTGATTTCTCTTTACATAGGAAAAACCCTTGTTCCAAGTTCTTCCTATGTGCACTGCTGCTGTCAGGAAGCCCGAGGTCAGGCTGATTCTTTTTGCATTGTGGATGACTGGTTTATTCCTCTTCAGGAGGTTTTAAGATTTTCTTTTTCCTATCTATCTATCATCTATCTATCTATCTATCTATCTATCTATCTATCTATCTATCATCTATCTATCTATCTATCATCTATCTATCTATCATCTATCTAATCTATCATCTATCTATTATCTATCATCTACCTATCTATCATCTATAATCTATCTATCCTATCTATCTATCTATCTATCTATCTATCTATTATCTATATATCTATCATCTATTTATTGTGGTGCTGGGGATTGATCCTAGGGGAATTCTACCCCTGAGCCAGAGCCACAGCTCCAGCCCTTTTTATTTTTTATTTTGAAACAGGGTCTCCCTACGTTTCTGAGAGTCTCACTAAATTGCCAAGGCTGATCTCGAACTTCTTTTCATTTTAATGATGAAATTTCTTTATGGGTTTTCACCTGTCAGCTTCCCAAAGCATCTATCAAAAACAGTCTTTTGATAAAGGAAAGCTGAGTTTCTTAAGCTTCCCGTCGTAGCGGACATCGTGGCCTTGAAAGGATCTTAGTCACTTCTCAGAGGATATTTATAGGGTGCTGGGGTCAGAGTTCATGGGCTTTCAAGTAGGTCTTTCATGGTGAGAGAAGTGAAAGGGATAGATGGGGTACATTTATAACTAATAGCTCAGGATGGGTGAGTACAACAGCTAGGGCCGCCAAGCAAATATTGATATGCAAATTGTTTGATAAGTGCGTTTCTGCCCAGATGAAAACGTTATTGCCCTGAGAGGGAAGTTGTTTGTCCAGATGCACAAACTATTTGCCCAGACAAATTGTTTTGCAGGAATTTCCCGAAAAAAATAGCAGTTTTTGTTGATTTACAGCTTTATCTTTCTGGGCAAGGATTTCCAAGAGCAAATAATTCAGCCATGTTGAAATAGATGGTCTTCGTCCTTGGCCCTAAAAGTTAAGCCACGTGGAAACAAATGTTCTCTATTCTCCATTGTGTCTGAATAATTAGATTTTTTTCTAATCCTGCTGGGCAATGATGGATTCTTTTAGAGATACAAATATTTCTTTAAGTTTTACTTTTCATTTTCTGTGGGCTCTTTCTCTAGGTAGCTTGTAGTATGTGGATGGTTGGATAGATTTATTATACAAGTCTTTTAATTTTGCATCATTCTGAGCAAATTCTATGGCTCCTTTTTTTTGGTACTGGGGATTGAACCCAGGGACGTTCTACTTCCAATCTATATCCCTATCCCTTTTTATTTTTTATTTTGAAATGTAGTCTCACTAAGTTGCTGAGAGCCTCACTAAATTGCTGAGGCTGGCCTCGAACTTGCTACTCAGCCTCCAAAGTACATGGCTCCATTTTTCAACTGATTTACTCCTTGGCTGAGCCCAGCCTGGTTTTCCACCCTGGTTTTGTTGAAATTGAAATCTTCAATTTCAACAATTAAAATTTTAATGCCAACTTATTTTGATTGGCCTATTCTTGTGATTCGGCCTGTTGTGATCGCCCACATTATTTCTTCTTATTCTTGTGATTGCTCACATTATTTCCTTAAATCTTTAAAGGCACTTATTACCTGTTTCTTTAGAAGAGTCCCTTCTAATGCACTAATCGGTTCCTTTCATTAACGTTTTTCCTTTTTCACTTTTTTTCTATCTACCATCCGGTCTACCCGCAAATATCTGAGTGTGACTATGTACAATAGCGTTCAGATTCCCTGCCAGGTGACCTGTTTCAACAGTTTCTGCAAAGGGATTGTGGAGGGAAGAGGAGCTGCCTCTGTAGCTTTTACCTCACATTGGCTCTAGCGAGTGTGGCAGAGGTCTGAGATGGTCAGGTTTTGGTGTGTCACAGCTGGTCTCTAAGGCCCACCCGGGACACTGCCCCGCATGGCTTGCTCCCAGAGCCCCTGTCTGCACCACCTGGTGCAAGGCCCGAGCTTGCATCCCTGCACCACCCTCCACCCAGGGAGGAGGCAGGGCTGCCCAGCGACACCGCTCTCACCTTGGCCACCCAAAGACTGTCCTCCTCTTCCTGGATCCCAGCCCCTGTTGTTGTGGTGCACCCCTGAGACTCCTCCCACTCTCGGCCTGCACTGTGGTTTTCCCTCTAGTCTTGCCAATTTTCTAACTTTAAGAGATTCTACGCCATATCTAGTTCATCCTGAGTTTCTTTTCAATTACAAATATGCACTTATGTTTCCTCTTTCATAGCTGTGTAATGATTTCTATGAATTTCATGTAGGGGGGATTGGAAATGTGTCATGAAACATTTATTTCCTTTATACAGATGAAATTAAACTCCAGGAAATTAAACTCCAAATGAAATTAAACTCCAGGCTGCCATCTTATATGGTTGAAAAAAATTCCACCATTTTGGGGTACCCCATTATAAAGAAAGGTTCTGGGACATCATATGTAGGAACAGTTATCCTGGGAGATGATCTGTGGTCAACCCTGAGAAGCCTATTGCCAAGGCCCATCTCCTCCTCCTCCTCCTCCTCCTCCTCCTCCTCCTCCTCCTCCTCTTTCTCCTCCTCTTCCTCCGTCTTCTTCTTCCTTTGGATTGTGTCCAGGGGCATTCTACCTTTGAGCTATACCCCAATCCCTGTTTTATTTCTTATTTGGAAACAGGGTCTTGTTCATTGCTGAGAGTCTCACTAAGTTGCTGAGGATGGCTTTGAACCTGTAATCCTTCTGTCTCAGCCTCCCAAATACTGGGATTACAGGTGCACCACCACACCTGACTGGTTCTGTTGCTTCTGATCCAGAAATCATGGCCATGCTGTAGTTTGTGCCTGGGCCCAATCTCTGCAGACCCAATGAGCCCTCGCCCCTGAGGTCTGGCACCTTCCTTGACCACTGAGAGGGCTGGGGGGCGGGGGCCGTAACTTCTTGCATTTAGCCCTGTTCTTATTTTCTAGTTTAGGATTTATTTTCATTCCTTTTATAGTCCCCACTCTCTCCCAAATGCTGATTTTTCTCTTCCATTCTTGGGATGTAATCTCTAAAAGAGCAATAGGATTCTAGAAGAGTCTACTGAGTCTACTTGTGAGGAAAGGAAATACAAAAGCTTTTTTGGGCGCAGGCAAAGGACTATCCAGACTAAAACTCAAGTGGCTTTCCCTGTCGGCTCTGCTGTGAGCTCGAATGCCCGCGTGCCTTTCTCCACACAGGCTCCCAGCACCAGCTCCCCCCACCCCAAGGCAGGAGCACACCGCATGCTTAAGATGTGGCCTCAGGCCGGGCGTGGTGGCGCACACCTGTACCCCCAGTACTTGGGAGGCTGAGACAGGAGGATTGCAGGTTCTAGGACAGCCTCAGCAACATAGTGAGATTCTCAACAACCTAGCGAGACCCTGTTTCCAAACAACAACAAAATAAATAAAATAAAAAGGCCTGAGGGTGTAGGTCAGAGGTAGAATGCCCGTGTCCAATCCTCAGTAACACGTGCGCACACACCACACACACACACACACACACACACACACGCACGTACGCACGCACACGATATGGCCTTAGAAGTTCCCAGAGTCACTTCCACTCACTGTATTGGTGACGGCAGTCACCAGATGGGAGGACTGTTGGGTAGCACTGTCAGCAGACCATGCGCAATGGGGCATGTGGTGGAATGTTTGGAACTCACTCCAGCAAAGGCTGCCCTTTGGTGACATCACACATTCCTGCCACCTGTAAAATATATTCTCTCCTACCCCCAAGAACTCTCACCTTAGTGCTTCTCCAGCATTGCCCAGGGGCGGCTTGAGAAGGGCAGCTTTTGCCTGCCACAGATGTGACCTTCCTCCCGAACCCTATCAAAATAGACACGCAAGCGCCTCGTCACAGGCAGCTCCAAGGCAAGCCTCCCATCTCCGTCAGCAGCTCCAGAAAGGTCCCCGAGCAAACTGGCTGATCACAACTCTCGGGCTCGCCGTGCAAGCGTGGCCTCCAGACCCGTCCCCAGCTTTCCTTTGAGCCCTTTTCTTCCTCTTTTGTAGATTTGCTGGAGCTGCCACTGACAGCAGTGGGAACCAACCCAACTTCATATCTCAAGAAACTAAACATTATACTCTGGACACATATATGTTAACTTGCATATCAGTGAGTGGCAAGATGGTTGGTGATTTTTTTATGTTGTTTTCCTTTTTTCTGATGTCCTGAACAATCTAAAGTTCCCATTTTTTACAACACACAGTGTTATGGTTTGGATTTAAATGTCTTCCCAGTCCTCACATAGACAAGGCAGCCATGTTGGAGGCGGGGCTTGGTTGCTGAGGAGGGGTCCCTGGGGGTGTGGCCTTGGGGATTATATATGTTCTCTCCTCCCCTTGCTCTCTGGTTTCTGATGTGAGAGCAGATCCCCATGCTCTTCTCTCTCTGCTCCCCGCCATGCCCTGAGCTCCGCAGCTTCACCCCGCCTAACGTGGGCTGAATCCCTGACATCTCCAGGCTGTGAGCAAATAAATCTTCCTTTTTCTAAGTTGTGGCCATCAGGATTTTTGGATCACAGGAATGAGGACACTGACTGAAGCATACAGTATAGAAAGCCATCTGCAGACGCCTTCCATGCCAGACACCACGGATCGCCTACCCAATACCCACCCTTGCTTTTCCCTCTTTCCTCTTCATCCATTTATGCTTTCCTCTGGGTCCTGGAGACTTCTCCCTGCATACTTGGTTTTCCTATCCTCTGGCTCCTAGCTGGGTTTGGCTAATGGAAAGGACTGGCAAGAGGTCAACGGGCAGGAGGAGAGAGTGGCTGGGGTACTTCTTTCCCTGTTCCTTCTGTGCTGTGACTCTGGTGGTGGCCAGATGCCCTACAGATGCAGTCCTTGCCGGGCAGCCCATCCTCTGACTCTCGGCTTCATTGGGTTCCATTACACCAGCTCGTCTCTTGCCTCCTGTAGGTGGAGAGCGGTAAATGCTCTCGCTGTTGCTCTTCTTGTCTTCAGATTGGCTTCTTTAATGCTGTCCCTACTTCTGCAAATGAGTCCCCCATCACACTCTCTCCATAACTTCAGCTGAGTGGTCTTTGCTCCTGCTGGGCCCCCAGTGGCTGACTCACCATGGAAGAGCCATGTGACATTGCACAAGTCCCTCACTTCCTGGGCTTCTATTTCTTTATTTGCAAAATGATGGATTTGAACTACATTGGTGTTTTTCAAACTTTTTTCCATGTCAGTAAGTGTTTCTTGAAAAAGGGGCCCTGCCTTTTGCACTGGCGGTGAAGTGTAAAACAGTGAAGCTATATTGGAAAACTGTATGGTAGTTTTTCAAAAGATTAAAATTAGAATTACCACGGGATCTAGAATTTCACTTCTGAGTATGTATCCAAAAGAAATGAAATCAGGGTTTTGAAGAGATATTTTCATACCATGTTCATAGCAGCATTATTCACAATAGCCAAGAGGTAGAAACAACTCAAATGTCCGTCGATGAATGAATGAATAAGCAAAATGTGATATATCTACACAACAGAATATCATTCAGCCTTAAAAAGGATGGAAATTAGCTGGGCGTGGTGGTATATGCCTGTAATTCCAGTACTTGGGAGGCTGAGGGGAGGATCGCAGGTATTTGAAAAAATAGGGCTGGGTGTGTAGTTCAGAGATAGAATGCCGCTGGGTTTAAGCCCTAGTTACACACATACACACACACACACACACACACACACACACAAGGAAGGAAATTCTGACACATGATTTATCATGGATGAGCCTTGATGATATGCTCAGTGAAATAAGCCAGTCCTAGTGTAATAGTTGGTCTAGTTTGTCAACTTGACTCACCCCAGATCATGTGACTTTGGTTGTGTAACAGTGGATTGAACCGGAAGTCCTGCCCTGAATGTGGGTAGCAGGGTTCTGATAGGTGCAGGACTTGGATAAAAGAAGGAGAAAGCCGCGTAGAAGGAGCCGCTACTCTTCCTGAAGAAAACGCATCCGCTCTCGTCTGAGATCGTCAGTCTGCAATTTTGCCGTTTCCTTGAGGAGCTTCTTGATCTTCTGCTCTTGTCTGGATCCTCGGCCTCCAGCCTTTGAACTGAAGCTTCGCCATCGTTTCTCCGAGGAGCTTCCTTGTCTCCACATCTTGGACTGGACTTTGAACTGAAGCTTTGCCATCGTTTTCTCCGAGGAGCTTCCTGGTCTTCACATTTTGGACTGGACTGAATTGGTGGTTGCCTCAATCGTGGGGCTCCGGCTCTTGGACCACCCGACCAGCTGCTGATTCCTCTGACTTTTCACGTGTGGTCGAAACTCAGGACTGCATTGTGAGCTAATCTAATAAATCCTTTTTTTCCCCCTTCATTCTGTGAATTCTGTCGATATTCTGTTGATCTGTTGAACCCTGACTAAAACACCTAGAAAGATAAAATGCTACATGATTCTACTTCTGTAAGGTACCTAGAGCAGTTGTATTCATAGAAACAGAAAGTACAATGATGGTTGCCAGGGGCTGAGGGGGAGGGAAAAATGGAGGGTTAGTGTCTACTAGGTACAAGTTTTGCAAGATGAAAAACTTGTGGAGATTGGTTGCACAACAATGTGAATATAACACTAAATGTAAATACATACTTAAAATAGTAATTTTTAAATTTTATGTTATATATATATTTTACTACCATTATTAAACAAACAACATAAAATTTTTAGGTGTTTTATTAAAAAAAGGGAGGGGAGAGTCCCATGGTTACATTAGGTTTGGAAAAGGTAGATACAATACGAGTGAAAAAAAACCTTATAATTTCCCAGAATGAACTGATCTTGGAGTTTTGGACACAAGCAAAGAAGATAATTGCATGGGTCTACTTGTGGTTCTAAGTCCTACGACTCTTTTCTGAGTGTAAACAGTTCACCCCAGCCACAGTGATTTCTGACATTTATTTGCCAGCCTTTATCTGATCTTAGATTATCTCTGCCACCGATGTGTCTGGGTGGTGACAGATGGGAAAAGAATCTTCTTTAGTGACCAGAATCTGTGCTGACAGGCTCGGGACTCCAAAGTAAGCTGCATTTGTCTCTTGGACTCTCTGAACATTGGGAGGAAGGAAGCTTGTCAGACGTTTGAACGTTGCTTATGTACAGATGGTTTTTTTGTGTGAATGGCTTCAATTGTTTTCTTTGTTAATAACAACATTAATGTGGGTCAACACACAGGAAAATATACTTCTAAGAGCTGTTTAAATTCCCTGTGGTATTATATTTTGGAGGATGTTCTATGGACTGAAGAATTTTTACAGGAGATTTTTTAAAATTTGCAATTATGTTTATTACACTAGAAATCAGACTGCATTAATATGATATAGACCTTGTTCAGTCAAGAAGTGCATAAACACTTAGTCTTTCTAGATTTCTTCCTAAGGGTAATTATTTGGTAGTTAGTAAGCGCCATCATAGAATTTATTTTTCAAAAGCACTTTAAAGAGATTAATAAGAACAGGAAATGCCAGAACAATGATTTTTTACTTTAGTTAAACAGAAAAAGCTCTGTGAATCAAAATAAATATTTGTACTATTTGATTCCTGGTATTGAATTGTCCTAGTAGGAAAACATAAAGTATTTGACTGTCATAGGGACACCCAGCCACCTTTTTCTGTCACCATCTCCCTTCTCAGGGTAGATGAAAGAGGATTCCTAGACTTCCCAACCTCTTCAGGTACCTGTTCTAACGACTTTGAACAGAGAAGCATGCCTCTTTCATTATCCTAGCTGTGATTCTCCTCTTCATTCCTTAGATGTTGTGCTGGGAGGCTGTCATGCTGGGGGCTGTGGCAGCCACTTTGAGCTCACGGGGAAAAGCCAAGCAGGTCACAGATGGATTGACCCAGTGTCCTGGGTAGACCAGCTCGGTTCCACCTGTATTTAAACTTCTTCCTATGTGTGATATCTAAATGCCTCCATTTGAATAAATTCAATCCAACAGATGTTTATTGAGCCCTTGTAATCTGATAGTTACTATTCTTAAGTACTGTATTTATTTATTAATACTTTTACTGGTGCATTATAGTCTCACATCATTAATGCAGTTCATAGTGATAGTGACATACATGCACATAGCACTTGGTCTTCTAAGTACTTTAAAAAACATCAATGTACAAAGTTCTTTGCCTTCTTGGAACTACATACTAGCCATTCATAGCCATACCCTGTAGCCTGCGTTCCCAAATGCTCATGGTGTAACGTCAACTTTTATGGGATGGGTGCAGTGGTGTGCCGGAGCTGGCTCCTACCAGCTTCCAAGACATGATTGTTCAGGAATTTCTAAACACAGCAGGTTTGTTCAATTCAATTGCATAAAATTATAATTAAATTAGTCAAACTTAGCACTTCCTACTTATTTTTATCATCAAAACTTTTGAAGTTACTTACATGTATTGTACTCGTATGATGCAAATAGTATATACCGGGGCACCGTTGTGCAACTCTTCACACATTAAATGACATCACTCTGGCAGCTTGAAGTTGGCCACAGTGGGAATATTTATGTCTTGGAAATTGATGGCTGCTACAAATTAGGGCTTGATTTATCGTTCTGATGACTGTCTAGACTTAAGAGTGAAGTGGAGAAAATGTTAATGCAGTTTAAATGTAAAAGCCTTTTGTGTCTGTAGCCACTATATTGTGAATAGCACAAAAATGAGAGGAAATATTCTTGCAGCATAAGAATGCTATTATCTAAATCAGCAAAGACGCTGCTCACATCATGGAGGATCAGTGATGTTCTCACATCGCCCTCACTGTTTCATCTGCACCAGGCTCGTCAAGGAAAACAAAAAGATCAGCCGGCGTTCCTGCCCAAACTACTGACGTCATCCTTTGCAATCACAGGTTGGCCACAGATGCAAGAGCTTGACAAAAATCAAGGAGAACATTCTATGAGCATTGATTGGCTGAGTGGATTTACAATGAAGAGTATTATATACTTTTTATCAGCATATTGTGATTCACAGCTTTTATTTCAGTAAACTTGATGTTTTATATATATATATATGATATATGATAAACATATGTGTTTATCATATATATACATATATACATATATCTATGTATACATTGAACCCAGGGGTTGTATATATGTATGTATATATGTATACATATATATGTATGTGTATATATATGTATGTATATATGTATACATATATATGTATGTATATATGTATACATTGAACCCATTGGGATTGAACCCAGGAGCATTCTACCTCCAAGCTGTACCCCCATCCCTATTTTATTTTTATTTTGAAACAGATCTTGCTAAGTTTCTGAGGGTCTTGCTAAATTGCTGAGGCTGGCTTTGAACCTGTGATCCTTCTGTCTCAGCATCCCAAGTACTGGGATTCCAGGCATGCGCCACCATGCCCGGCATATATATGCATATATTTACATGCATTATTTGCAGAGCTGGTTGTTGAGCTACTTCCTGCCATACCACTGATTGGGTGGGATCAAGGGGTTGGCAGGGATAAGAAAACGAATGACAGCAAGAGGATTGTCCTACTGTAGCTCAACTCAAACTGTTTTGTAGGATTGCTTTAGAATCTGTGACCTTAGAAGTCCACAGTCCTGCACTGCGAGAAGGTGTTCAAGCTGATCAGAGGCATTAATCCAACCCCTCTGGTAACAGAGCTCCTCCAGATATTCCACATCAGTAGAACTGTAGACACTACAAATCAGATGATTTTGATAAACTGTGTTTGATCTGGGCTATAAAACTGTCCACAGAGTATATGACGCTGATTGTTCAGAGTCAAATGTGGTTTTTTTTTTTCTCGGTACCAGGGATTGAACGCAGGGGCGTTCTACCTCCGCGCTACGCCCCCGGCCCTATTTTTTATACTTTGTTTTAAAATCGGGTCTCACGAAGTTGCGGAGGGCCTCACTAAGGAGAGAGAGAGAGGGAGAGAGAGAGAGAGAGAGAGAAAGAGCTGAGGCTGGCCACGAACCCAGATTCTCCGGTCTCCACCTCCCAAAGTACTGGCATTACAAGCGTGCGCCACCACGCCTGGCTCAAATGTGTCTTTAAACTATATCCCACTATGTCCTGCAGCAGCTATGGCCCAGGGAACAACTAGTATGTTGAGAAAAGTAAAACACAAAATACAATCCATATGGCTTTAAAAAAGTGTTCTGGAACATCCTTGCTCAGACTGCCCTTGGCAAACTAAGGACTTTATCAACATGGTCGATCTATGCAATTATTTTCTTTCCCATGGGAAAAGTAGAATGTACAAACACTGGTTATTAAGCAAGTTACCACATGGTTCTATGCGTCCTTCCTCAAAAGATAATTAGTTCAGTGAGGGAAGAATATGCAATATTTGCAAAATTCCTTAGAATTTCTTCTCTGTTTAACAGTCTTGCTGACTGAGGGTTATGTTAATGGTTATGTTAATGGTTAATAGAGAAAGACTGCCCAGTAGACCTCATAAAGTGAGGTAGGAGAGATATGATTGGATTCGCCATGGCCCAGCTTTCTACCATGGGACAAACACGGGGCCAGATCTCCCCTTAGTGCAGTGGTTTTTGGCAGTGCCTGTGGACTGGCTGCGATCTGCCTGCTAAAGCTTTGTCCATTACCGAGAAGAGCTAGGGCTTCTTTGGATGTTTGTAAAAAGAGAAAATGATCTTGCCAGCAGAGGACTGAAACCAGTGTGGATAATTTGTGAATTTGTTATCACTGTCTTGCATAGAGAATTAATAAAAGAGTAGGATAATTGTTTAGCGCCTTCAATTTCTTCATGTGTTGAAGCTTATATCTCATCCCCTCCCCCCCTTATCTTAACACCTTCTTTAAAAATCCCATGTCTTTAATACAATTATCATGAATGGAACATATTGGCTGAGTTAGAATTATTGTCTAGGAATGTAACATATATGTATGTATATGCTTAATTTATAAGAAATGAAGACACATGTCTCCATTTTGATTGACATTAGAAACCTTAGTCCAGACAAGAATTTTTGCTCACGATATCAATGCTAAGAGGACTCTCATTAGTGACTGTAAAAATGAAGTAGTATGGAGAGGTTTTCCCTGACTATAGTTTGTTTTCACGACCACTGAGGATAGGAGACTCTTTTTGCTACACAGTGTGAGTTTTTTCAGGACCCATTGCTTTTTTTTTCTTCTTGGTGCTGGGGATTAGACCCCAGGCCTTGTTCATGCTGGGCAAGTGCTTTACCACTGAGCTATACCCCCCACCCACCACCTGTGTCTTTTTGTAGGCAAGACCTAAGCCAGAGATGTGATCTCCCTTTATTTTATCAAGGTCTAAGATAAAACGTTAGCCAGTGTGGGAAGGGAGGAAATTCTTTGATGGAGACAGGCAGTGATACTATCTAAATGGTAACCATCTACCTGTTGGAGATCAATTCAGCTCACCCAAAAATCTCATTGGCTGGATGCTGTGTCTTATTTATGGAGAATTGTTATGGTTTAGATCCGAAATGTCCGCCAAATCTCATGTGTACAGAGGTGGGACTTTTAGGCCATGATTGGATCAGGAGGGCTCTACCCTCATCAGTGAATTAATCTATTGATAGCTAAATGGACTACTGGGAGGTGGGACCTGGTTGGAGCAGGTCTCTGGGGGCGTGCCCTGGAAGGGTTTATGACCCCCTCCCTCTGCTTTCTGGCTGCCATGAGTGGAGCAGCTTTCCTCTGCTAAACTCCTCTGCCACAATGTTCTGCCTCAGCTCAGGACCAGAGCAATGGAGCCAGCCAACCACGCACCGAACCTCTGAAGCGGTGAGCCCAAGTAAATCTTTTCTCTTCTAAGTTGTTCTTGCCAGGTATTTTGGTGACAGAGACAAAAAGCTGATGAACATAGTGGTTATCTCATTTCCGCGTTAATGGAGAAAAGAATCTAGGTACAGTGGAGAGCAGAGCGGGACAGATCCACGTCTACATTATCCTTCTGCCATTTGCAGCATGAGCCTGGGCAAGCCACCCGACCCTCTCAGCTCTATTTCCCCACCTCTGGAACGGGGAGTATGAGACCTAGCACATGGGCTGTTACTGTGTTTATTAGCATAAATGTGCAAATGCTTTATGGCCTGGGGCATAGACCAACTCAAAGCTGAGTAAGAAATGATGCTTGCTTCCAAGTGATTTACAGTCTGACAAACACTTCAAAACAGCTTTCCTATGGGTTAGGATAATATGTGATTTCTTATTTAGCTCTGATGACTTCTATTGCACTAATTTAGTAGAAGATATTTGGGTCTCTGTGGGGAGGAGAATGGAGACATATGTCCTTTGCAATCATGACTGTGCTTAGGCCTGATCAAATAAAACATTCTGAGATTAAAAACCCAGTAAAGACATTCCTCTTTCTTAGTCTACCTACACATTTACCCATCCCAAATAAAGATGGATAAAACAACATACTCAACATCAACACTTGTAATCATTACAACCCAATTCAAAGAATAGGTAAAGAACTTGAATTGACATTGGTTAATGCAATATGTCCCCTCAACATTCATACGGTGAAGTCCTAACCCCAGAACTGCAGAGTGTGACTACTTGGAGATAGGGTATTCAAAGAGGTAATTAAGGCTAAATGAGCCCTAATCTAATATGACTGGTGTTCTTCTAAGAAGGGGAATAGCGGGGGTTCTACCTCAGTGGCAGAGCGCTTGCCTAGCTATACACGTTCTTGGTTTTGTTTTGTTTTGTTTTTATAACATAAAATAATTTATTAATACAGAAATTGCTAAACACTTTCACTTATAATACTTACAAATAAATGCTAAACATAGATATTGGCATATTTGTTCCACTGATACAGTCAGGTGTGGTACGTTCTTGGTTTTGATCCTGAGCACCAAAGAGGAGGAGGAGGGAGAAAAGGAGGAGGAAGAAGAAGAAAAGGAGGAAGAAGAGGAGGAGGAGAAAGAAGAGGAGGAGGAGGAGGAAGAAGAGGAGGTGGAGGAAGAAGAGAAGGTGGAGGAGGAAGGAAAGGAGGAGGAGGAGGAAGAAGAGGAAGAGGTGGAAGAAGAGGAGGAAGAAGAAGAGGAGGAGGAAGAAGAGAAGGAGGAAGAAAAGGAGGTAGAGGAGGAAGAAAAGGAGGAGGAGGAAGAAGAGGAGGAGGAGGAAAAAGAGGAGAGGAGGAAGAAGAGGAGGAGGAAGTACAGGAGGAGGAGGAAGAAGAGGAGGAGGGAGAAGAAGAGGAGGAGAAAGAAGAAGAGGAGAAGGAGGAAGAAGAGGAGGAGAAGGAGGAAGAAGAGGAGGAGGAGGAGGAAGAAGAGGAGGAGGAAGAAAAGGAGGTGGAGGAGGAAGAAGAGGAGGAGGAAGTACAGGAGGTGGAGGAGGAAGAAGAGGAGGAGGAAGGAGAAAAGGAGGAGGAGGAGGAAGAGGAGAGGAGGAAGAAGAGGAGGAAGAAGAGGAGGAGGAAGTACAGGAGGAAGAGGAGGTTTGGAGGCAGTCACAGAGGGGAGACTGTGTGAGGCGCAAGGAGAAGATGCCATCCACACGCCAAGGCAAATGGCCTCATGAGAAACCAGCCCTGCCGACACCTTGATCTAGAACTTACAGCCTTCAGAACCGTGAGAAAATTAAACTTGCATTGTTTTAGCCCTCTAGCCTGTGGTACTTCATTACGACAGCCCTAGAAAACCAATAGGACATTTCTCCAAGGAGATCCTCAAATAGCCATAAGCACGTGGAGAGATGCTCACCATCGTTCCCCACCAGGGAGATGCAGCTCAAACCAGAGGGAGGTTCCACTTCACACCTACTAGCATGGCTGTAAAAAATCGTGAAAGACACAAACAACAATAAGAAAATAAGAGGTGGTGGTGAGGATGTTGTGGAATCGGAATCCTCGTACATTGCTGGAAGAAATGTAAAATGTGTTTTGCTGCCACTGTGGGAAACAGTTTGATGTTTCCTCAAAAAGCTCGACATAGAAATGCCATGTGACCCAGTAAATCCACCCCTGTGTATATCCAAAAGAATTGAAAACAGACTCACATAGATATTCATAGGCCAGTGTTCATAGCATTGTTTACATAGCCAAAAGGTGGAAACAACTCAAGGGTCTCTCAACAGATGAGTGGATAAAGAAAATGTGGTATATACATATGGTAGAATATTATTCAGTCACAAAAAATGAAATTCTAATACATGCTGCTACATGGATGAACCTTGAAGACATTATGCTAAGTGAAATAAACCACACAAAACATATATGTGTGTGTGTGTGTGTGTGTGTGTGTGTGTATGTATACATTCCAAAAGAAATGTATCTATAAAGATGTATACAGTATTTGGGAGGCTGAGACTGGAGGATCCGGGTTCGCAACCAGCCTCAGCTACTTAGTGAGGCCCTCCGCAACTTAGCGAGACCCTGTTTCAAAATAAAGAATAAAAAATAGGACTGGGGGTGTAGCTCGGAGGTAGAACGCCCCTGGGTTCAATCCCCAGTGCCCCATATGTTTCGATTATATAAAGATGATATATATTTTGTTTATATGAAATATCTAGTACAAGTGAATTCATAGAGACAGGAAGTAGATATTAGCAGCAGCACCAGGAAGAAGAGAACGTGGAGTTGTTATTTAATGGGTACAGAGTTTCAGTATGGGAAGATGAGAAGGTTCTGGAGATGGCGGGTGGGGATGGCTGCACTATAGTGTGTATGTACAGAGCTGCACACCTAAACATGGTAAATTTTATATTTATATTTTACTACAATAAACATTACTCTACCAAAAAAGGTTAAGTGGAAATTTTTCTTGTATATAGTTTTACCCCAATTGAAAAATAATAATGCAGTATAGCATTGAATCATACAGTGCTTTTCTTTTTTCAATACTGAGGATTGAACCCAGGGGTGTTCTACCTCTGAGCTACATTCCCAGCCCTGTTTTATTTTTTATTTTGAAACAGGGTCTCACTAAGTTGCTGAGGCTGGCCTCGAACCTGAGATCCTCCTGAATCATGTAGTTTAAATGGGTGAATTGTATGGTCACCGCATCCTGTTTCAATACCACTGTCGGAAAGACCCCCAGGGACTGTTGTAGCTGGGCAAAAGCAAGCAATGGTACGCCAGGTTCAACTGGGGAGCTTGCTGGGATCCCCCACTTTTCCTGGCTCTAACCCACTGACAAGTCTCTATCACCAGATGAGCCACAGGCTTTAAACAGGCCTGGCATCTAGGCAGCCCTTCTTTCCTGAGTTTGAATAATTCGGAGATCAGGAGGCAGCGTGCCCAGGACGGCTTCCCTGGGCTGACCGGCCCTTGCCTGAGCCAACACGGCTGCCTGTTCTCAGCTGGGGCTCCTCTCCCAGGTCTCCATCGGCCTCCCGTCTGGTCAGGTGGCACCTGGTTTATGTTGTCACCACGCCTGCACTCCTTCTAGACTCTATAAACACGCCCTAAACATAAATAAACAGCCCAGCTTTGGGGGTCCCGAGCAGGCTCCTTATTTACTGTTGTGTAGTGTGATTCTGCGCCCCCCAGGGCTGGGGGTAGTGTTTGCTTTGGCGGCCTGATTGAAAGGTAGCTCTTCATGATCGTAAAAACAGGCACAATCATCTCCTGTGATCCAGCCTGCGGCGACCAGCTGCAATCTACGCTTCTACATTATGCATGATTCTCGGCTGTTCATAGCGGAGGGAAAAAAAAATTCACAATTCCATTTGTGATTCGCGGTGTTGTGCCGAGCGCTGCGAGGCTCTGCTGCTGCTAATTAACGTTAATATAGAACTGCTTACATATTGATATCTTAGCCCATGCATCACGAAGATGGCACAATGGCTCGCTTATTTAGGACTGATCAAGCCGATTTGAAAGTGATTGGAAAGCCAAGAGATGTGGCATGGAGTGGTGGCTTTGGCAACGTTGCTTCCTGTCATTAAACAGGGCAGAACCCGCGAAGGAGATTGGTCTGCTGGGTTTCTGGGCACACACACATGCGCCCCGGCTATTTCGAGGTCCCCCTCTTCCCTGACCATCCCGCTGTATTTAGTGTTTGATAACCATTGTGGGTTTGGTAGCTACGTTAATTTGTTCCATGGTTTGTGACCACTTGGGGTATAAGCCCAAGGGTCACCCCTAATCGCACATGTGACAGCAGCAGACAGGGATCTGTCATCCTTTGTCTTCCCAGGGTCCTGTCTTCCTGTCTCCTCTCTGCTTTGGTTTCTGCTTAGAATGTTGCTCTTTTCTTCTGTTGGCTTAAACACACTCACTTTCCAAAGTCTAAAGAATAGAAGTGAGGGACCAGGGAGAATAAAGAGGGGTGGATGGGGACCCAGACAAGGGAGGACCACTTGCAGAGTGGTCACTGCACTTGGCAATGGGACTCAACTCTGCAGGGCTCTCCAAGGAGCAATTGAAGACCTCCTCCTGGTCCTGCAAAGGGATATACCCTGTTTTTTCCCAGGGGACAGCAGCTTCTCCCACAAATACCAAGCTCTGCACAGAGATGTATGGAGTGGGCTCCTTCACGGGTGCCCTGTTGCAGGATTGGAGGGGCACAGGCTGAGGGCAAAGACAGAGGGATAAAGTCAGACACACAATAACTTGAGTGAAAGCCACATGGGCCTGCTGTCTACAGCAGGAATCCGAGGGAAGACGGGTGCAGAGATGCCTGCCGAACCACGCGGTGAGCGACCTGTGTCTCAGCCCTTCCACTGAGTGCACAACTCTCCGGGACGTCTGGGGGCTCGATATGGCTTTGTGCCTGCTCCCCTCTTAGACCTCTTCTCATTTCCACCTTAAACCTCCCCCTGAGTTTCCCCTTTCATTCAGAGTTCTTTATTCCTTCATTCCAGCATTCATTGCGTGCTTACAATGGACCAGGCTCTTTGTAGGTTATGGGATAAAAAGAAAGAACAGAGCCAGGCATGGTGGCACACACCTGTAATCCCATCACTTGAGAGGCTGAAACAGGAGGATTGCAGGTTTGAGGCCAGCCTCAGCAATTTAGTGAGGTCCCTCAGCAACTTAGCGAGGCCCTGTTTCAAAATTTAAAAAATAAATTAATAAAAATAGGGCTGGGGATGTAGCTCAGAGGTAGAATACCTCTGGGTCCAGCCCCCAGTACCAAAAGAAAAAGAAAAGAAAGGAAAGAAGGAAGGAAGGGAGGGAGGAAGGAAGGAAAAGAAAGAAAGAATGGAAGGTCTATTTTAGAACCAAAACATGAAGATATGGTGCCTGAAACAAACAGCAATAGGAGGCAGGGTCTACACGGCACTAATGAGTTGTGAGGTTTGTCTGTTCCCGAATTTCACAGATATTTACAGATTGCTCTCTCTGGACCAAGTGATGTTTACAACACTAAGGATTAAGTGCTGTGCAAACCCCACATGGTCTTTGCCTCTTTGGACTCAGAAGAGGGGAGGGACAACGATCAGAGATCATAAGTGCTATAATAATTCAGAGGGGGTTGACATAGACTGGAGAGACTCACAGAGTCCAGGCCCCCTTGGAAGGGCGGGGCTGAAGCTGGAGAAAGCTGACTAGGTGGTAGAAGCAGAGACGACCCCTTCCCTCCTTGACCCTTCCTGGCCTTCTGCTAATGGCCGTGTGTCTTCCCTTACCCATGTTTGCTAAAGTGGGTAAATATCTGTACAAAACTCCTTCTCCCATCACAGGGGCCTCTAGGAGGTGGTGGAGAAGCTCCTTCTTTGTTCAGGGCAGTGAATTCACGTGCGCTTGGCAGTCAGAAGAGGAGCCTGTGACCTGAACTCAGTGCAGGGAGGCTCTTGACTCCCGGTGAAGACAGGACATGTAGGACTTCGAAGCCAAAGGAAAGCCATGTTTTGGTTTCCCGGCAGCCGGACTTCACAGGGTGGTGAGATTCCAGACACTCTTTCTGTCGGGAGGTTTGCATGGAAGATAGTATATTCTCAGTTTGGCATGGTTGTCAGGAGCCCTAACGCATTAAAAAAATCTACATTAAAACCCAGAATTGGGCCTAATGGAAGCCCCCAGAAATTACTGTCAAGAATAATGGGAGTTTTTTTTTTTCAGTACTGGGGATTGAACGCAGGGGCGTTCTACCTCCGCGCTACGCCCCCAGCCCTAATTTTTAATACTTTTATTTTGAAACCGGGTCTCACGAAGTTGTGGGCCTCACTAAGGAGAGAGAGAGAGAGAGAGAGACAAGGAGAGAGAGAGAGAGAGAGCTGAGGCTGGCCGCGAACCCGGATCCTCCGGTCTCCGCCTCCCAAAGTACTGGGATTACAAGCGTGAGCCACCACGCCCGGCCATAATGGGAGTTTTCTAGTGACTGGGACTTTACAGAGACTCTTCTGTGCCATCCCCGCACTGTTGAGATGAGGAAACCAAGGGCAAGAGAAGGGAAATGATGTGTCTAGGCTCCATGGCTGGTGATCGGTCGGGTGGCAGCCGGACCTGGAGCCACACTGCGCAGCCCAGACAGCACACAGCTGGGCGAGCAAGACAGTTACCAGGCAGAGATAGGAGCCAGTGGCACTCACACTGGGGAGGATGATAGGGATTCTAGAATTCTCCAACCTAGGGGCATTGGGGGAAACCTGGATGAACATCAAAATCAATGGAGAGACGGGCGTGGTGGTGCACGCTTATAATCCTAGTACTTGGGAGGCTGAGACAGGAGGATCGCAGGTTTGCAGCCAGCCTCAGCTACTTAGTGAGGCCCTCCACAACTTAGTGAGACCCTGTTTCAAAATAAAGGATAAAAAATAGGGCTGGAGGTGTAGCTTGGACGTAGAATGCCCCTGGGTTCAATTTCCAATACTGAAAAAAAAAAAAAAAGAATCATCGGAGAGTGTCACAATCAGCTTTCCATTACCCTAACACATGCCTGAGATGAGCTGTTTCTAAGGAGGGAAGGCTTATTTCGGCTCATGGTTTCAGGGTTCAGTCCATAGTCGGTTGGCTTTGTTGCTTCTGGGCCTGTGCGGAGGCAGAGCCTCATAGGAGGAGCACACGGTGGAGCAGAGCTGCTCACCTCATGGAGGCCAGGGAGCAAAGAGAAGACGCTGGGGTCCCAATGTCCCCTTCAAGGGTACACCTCCAAGGAGCTACTTCCTGCCACTAAGCCCCACCTCTTGAAGGTCCACCAGCTCTCAGTAGCACCACTGGCTGCGGGACCCTGGCTTTTAACACATGCTCCTTTGGGGGACATTTCAAATCAAACCATAGCAGAGAATTTTAAACCCCAAACCAAGTGCTGTGTGCATGTGTGTCCCTGTCACTCTGAACTTCATTATGATGTGAGATTACAACGCACCACTAAAAGTATATTAAAAATAAATCCCAAATGACAGATTCCTGGACTCCACCAATGGACTGAATTTCCCTAACCCCCTCTGTGATTGTGTTTGGAGATAAAGACTTTCAGGAGGTGTGATATTGTGTCATAAGGAGAAACTCTGTCGTTGCCTAAGCCTTTCTCTGCATTTGTCCTGAGCACGGGACTGCTGGGGACTCGATAGGCTGAGGCGGGAGCCAAGGGCAGAGCTCATGTCAATAAAGCATAGTCAAATTTAGTAGATCTAGGCAGGAAGTTGCTGGCGCATTTCACAATTATGAAATTATAAAATTCACCTAAATGTGAACCAAAGATTCCCTCTCATCCTTGCAAAGAATATCTGAAAATTATCTTATTAATTTAACACAAGTAACAGCCTGCCTCCTACCCACTTCCAGTCCTACCATCAGACATCTCAGCATACAGGTAACTGCTGTGCACCCCACCCCACACCCACCCACACACGTATACACACATGGATATACACAACTGCATGCCCGCTCTCACACGGAGCGTCCCCAAAGACAGCAATCGGGGTGGGTGGATTTCATATCAACGTATCCCATCTTTGGTGCATCAGGTTTTTCAGTTCAGTTTGAACAGAGATTTAGAAAACCTCTTCCCCCCAAAAAAAGGAAATTCCTTTCTTCTGCTACCTTTTCGACTATAAATCAACATGTCCCTCCTGTATTCTGATGCAGGGGAGTGAGTCTGAGCTTCCCGGCTGCTACCCAGGTAGAACTTGGGCAAAAACAAATGACATTAATCATAGTTTCTTATTGTCCTTTGATGCCCCATCATCCTGCATGGACCTCGTCCCCACAATGAAAGAAATTAGCCTGCAGCCTGCGTGGAGGTGTAGCACGGTGAGTGCTCTGGCTTCTCAGCTCCTCTCCCCCCACTCGCTGGCTCCCCATCCATCACCTGCCAGCTCCCTGCAGCCCCGCTCACCCACCCTCCTCCGTGGCCTGGGAGCTTCTAGGAGATAAAGACTCTGATGAACTTTGAAGCACAGGGGCACAGTTGAGCTCTGCCAAGCGCTTTCCCTGAA
This sequence comes from Glis glis, assembly GCA_004027185.1. NCBI lineage: Eukaryota > Metazoa > Chordata > Mammalia > Rodentia > Gliridae > Glis > Glis glis. The sequence goes on from PVJS01023736.1 coordinate 24,771, forward strand.
GACTGAAAGCTTGGAACTTCTCCAAGACGCCGGGCAGAGGTGGGCTAAGGTCAGGGAAACGTCGTATCAACTTTTCCTTGGCAGGGCTCGTGTCTCTGTTCTGCACCATGCCCCCTGGCTGGGTGCTCGTCTCTCGGCTGCCTTTGTGGGTGCCCTCAAGCTGTAGAGGTCTCAAAACCTTGAGCTGGGATGGGGCGGAGGCAGCAAGATCCGTTGCCCACCGTGCTGCGTGTTGCCAGGGCGTTCAGGTTGTTCCTGCAGTTGGGCTGTAGTTGTTGAGAAAGCATAGTGCAGCCATGCAAGGTGAGGCTACACATGTTCCTCTGCCACGAGACTTAAGGAACCGCAAAGGCGGTCTGGCTTCTTCATTTAGCAGGACGACACGACCTGAAGTGAAAGATGAGACTCTGTAGAGTCCTGTGGTCCCAAACCCTGCTGAGAGAGCTGCACCAGCAAAGACCCCCTCCACAGAGCAGTGCCCGTGCGCCAGCCGGTGCTGGGGACCATGGCAAATCCCCCAGGCTGGGGACATGTGGGACGTGCATCACACCGAGAAGCGACAGCTGCTGGCTGTTTTCCAGTCCTGCAGGGTGCCCTGCAGCAGCAGACGAGATGGTAATGGAGAATGTGGAGCTGACTGGCCTGCCAAGAAAACAACCTTTACAATACCGAAATACTGGAAGCCTTAGTGAATTCCCACACTACCAACTGGATGGCGCCAGTGTAGACCAAATGTGGTAAAGAATTGAGATTGCTCACGTTATTTCAGTCACAGAAGACATTTTTTACCCAATCAGCAGGATATTTCTTTCTAGGGGAAATAATTGAGAACCTTGAGCTCGATGGTCTTTGCGCCCTGGAATTCATACGTGGAAGCTCAAAGCCCCAGTGTTGCAGTATTTGGAATAAGAAAGTAATAAGGTTAAATGAGGTTATAAGAGTAGAGCCCTATTCTGGTAGGAGTAGTGTCTTTATAAGAAGAGACACCAGGAGCTGGGTACAGTGGTGCATGCCTGTAATCCCAGTACTTGGGAGGCTGAAACAAGAGGATTGCAGATTGGCGGCCAGCCTGAACCACTTAGTGAGACCCTCCGCAACTTAGTGAGACCCTGTTTCAAAATAAAAAAATAAATGCCTGGGTTCAATTCCTAGTACTAAAAAAAAAAGAGAGACACCAGGAAGCTTGATGCATTCTCTCTGTACCATATGAGGACAGGACAGAGGCAGCCATCTGCACGCTTGCACGCTTACACGCTTACACGCTAGGAAGAGGGTCCTTACCAGGAACAGAATCAGCAGTCAGTTGGCACCTTGATCTTGAACTTTGTAGTCCCCAGAACTGTGAAAACAAGTTTCTGCTGTTTAAGCCCCTAGTCTCTCGTATTTTGTGATGGCAGCCTGAGCTGATGGAGACATATGACTATTTGATTCAGTTTCTCTGACATTTAGAGATGAAGCTCCTATTTCCAGAAGAAAACTGTTTCCTGAGAAATTTTCCTTAAAAGATATGGCTTTAGCTCCTCCCCTCTTCTATTCGGCCCATTTACACGTCTAGGTTCATATAGATCGTGTACTAGAAATCCAGACACGCGCAAGGTGTGCATATTCTATCAAAGAAGAAGTTGTTCTTCACGTGTGTTCTTTCTCAGTGCGCGTTGGGAAAGTGTGAATTTGCAGAGCCTTATTGATGGCCTTTGGTATTGGGTGGTAGATAACGTAAGCATCATTTTTAGCCGATGAAGAATTTTGTCTACGTGCAGGCTTCTGAGCATTTTATTGGGTTGTAAATGGAGTTGTTTCAAATTGGCAGTCACACTCAAGAGTGAGAGAATCGGAATCGCTGCCCTGTCTTCCCCTTCCGCGGGGCTGGGAGCAGTGAGCACAGGTTTTCTCTGCCTCTCTGGCAGCCCCGCGGACTAGACAGTGGTCTCAGCACCACCAGGCAGGTCCTCGAGACACCTGCCATTTTGGTGGGTGCATTTCACAATTTCACAGTCACGGTTAGAACCAGTGTTTGTGGCTGGCTTGCATGTAAGCAATTCTGGGAATGCTGTGGCAGAAGGACAGTCCTCTCTGTGGTAATTAATATGCCAGGGACATCGTGAGCCCTCAATGTGTTGGATCGGATTGAACACAAATAGACACTACAGGCATTTATAGCGCATGGTGCCTTTATTTTCCACGTGTACCAATGGATCATTCTGCATCTTCTGATTTCCAGCACCTTTGACCAGCATAATCAGGGGTCTGGTCTCCCAAGAAGAAAAGAATTCATCGAAAGGAGAGTGGATGGATTTTATTGTAAAAGTACCTAGCCATGAGAATTCATGGAAGAGTGGGAGGTTTCCTGCTCACAGGAGGGTAGCTATTGTTCTGCTTCTCCAAAGGACAAAGGATGAGTTTAATCATCTCAGAGCACGTACCTGCCCAACCTGGAAGCTTCTAGAATGTATCACCCCACAGTCAACTTGTAATCCACCAGATAAGCGAAAGGTGATGCAGAACAGTCAGGTGGGCTGTATCATCGAGTGGCACCTATCAAAGCAGGTGAATTTTTTTTTTCTGTGAAGAGAGAGGGGCTGAAGGACCCAAGGTGTATGGAAGGTATACCTGGGGTCTCAAAGCTTTCTGCATTAGGCTGGGGAGAGCTGGCTGAGCCGTGTCACTGTTAGGAACAGGGTGAGTTAATTCCATGGCAACGTGGGGGACAAGAGGCGTTTGATGGGGACCTCACAGAGGTCCGTCCTACAGGGGAATTTGACACCACACAACAGCTTTTCCTGGGACACAAGTGAAGCCCAGTGGCGGCTTTCACCTCAGGACACAGTCTCCCTGTCACCCTACTCCTGTATGGTGTCCAGATCTGTCTTCCATCAGTGACGCGGTGGGTGTGGCCATGGGGGTTTGTACCCACATCTCTAAAAAGGGTGGAGAAAGACAACCAACTGGATTTCTTCTCTTTGCAAGCATGAAGGTATTACTTGTATGTTGCGGAACTGGAAACAGACATACTCTGTATATTAGTCAGCTTCCCGTTGCTACAACAAAATACCTGAGATGATTCACTTATAAAGAGAAAAGCCTTATTTAGCTCACAGGTTTGGAAGTTCAAGTTCAAGATTGGGTATCCCCCTTTCTTTGGGCCTCAGGCAAGAGCGCACCATCATGACAGGAGTACAGGTAGAAACAGAGACAGGGGATAGCAGGGGTCCCACAATCCCTCTGTTGGTGTGTTCCCATTGACCCAAGGACACACTAGGCCCCACCTTCTAAAGACTCATATGGGCTTTGGGGAGAACATTCATCCAAACCATGGCGCTCTATTTGATGGTGACCCCCCCTTCATGAGTCCCATTTAGATCTTCAGGGAAAACGTCAAATTTTATCTTTAGGTCTTTGTAGCATCATTTGGAAATTTTCAAATTATTGGCACCATCTAGGAAGTGTTAGGAAGCCTGCAAGTCACTTGAAAGCTGCAGAATATTAATTCCAGGATACAACTGTCAATTAGAGAGGTGAGTCTGGGAGACACGCAGACATTCACTTCTTTCTGTAATGAAATGCACTCTGGGAGAAGAAGGCAATCCTAGTTCTGGGGGACAGTTTCTTTTCACATAGGCGGGGCGGGCACTACCATGCACTGTACTGCAGCCATGAATCATCAGAACCCCATCACGGAGGCAAGTTATGAGGTTTACGGGGGGTGAGATGCCCAAGGTCACTCCAGGAGTAGAAAGCAGGGCTGGACCCAAATTTTGGTTTGGCTGACTTGAAAGCCCATTTTTTAACCTCCTCCACCCCTCCTCTCAATTTTCATTTTCCTTAAAAAACACTTTAGGAACTTTAAAAAAATTTTAAATTTACTTATTTATTATTTTTTAAAATATATTCATTTATTGGTGCATTGTAGTTATACATTTTGATAAGTGTCAGGGTATCAGAAGCATGCATGCACACATTGCTCATTTAGCCCTCCCTCAAATCCTACCCTATTCCCTCCCCGTTCCCTACTTTTCGTGCTCAGCATACATAGTGATTGACTCTGATAAATTTGTGTATATACATCGTGCGCATTAGTAGGTTTCCCTCTTCCCCCCTCCCATCTTCCTCAATTAGGTCCCCTTCTTGCTCATCTAAAGTTTTCTCCTTTGTCTGGAGTCCCTTCTAAGTCCCATTCTCCTTAGCTTCCACATATTAGGGAGAACATCCGACTTTTCACTCTTTGTGACTGACTAATCTCACTTAGCATAATGTTCTCCAGTTCCCTCCATTTCCCTGCAAATGATGTAATTTTGTTCTTCTTTATGGCTGCATAAAATTCCATCATGTACATATCCCATAGTTTTCTAATCCATTCATCAGTTGATGGGCATCTTGGCTGGTTCCAAAGTTTGGCAATTGTGAATTGTGCAGCTATAAACATAGATACACATGCATTAGTCTGGTAGTTTGGTTTCAGTTCTTTTGGGTAGATGCCTAGAAGTGGTATTGCTGGGTCATATGGTAGGTTCATTCCCATTCTTCTGAGGATCCTCCACACTGTTTT
>PVJS01023737.1:0-29303 GCA_004027185.1 Glis glis
AGAGAGAGAGAGAGAGAAAGAGAGAGAGAGAGAGAGAGAGAGAGAGGAAGTAGACAGGAGGATATAGAGCCCTCAACACCACACTCTCAGTGGACTGTGTCCTCCAGTCACATCCCATATGCCTAGAATTACCACTCAGTAAATCCAAATTATTAATCCAGTTTATTAGTTGTTTATCCACTGATGAGGTTAGAACCCTGATTCCGTCATTTCACCTCTGGGCATTTTTTCATTGCCAGCACATGAGTTGTTCCAAAGGACAGCCTACATCCAAACTGTAAAGCTGGGGGGTGTGGCAATGCCCCTGAAGAGGTAACCCGAGGTGGCTGATGGGAAGACCAGGAAGGCAAGCAACAAGGAGCCCAGGATGGGTTCCTACATCAGTGTGTGATACCAGCTCCAGGACCAGAGGGCGTCCGTGGTCCCCAGTCAGGCAGTGCTGGACCAGAGAGACATGCGTGAGGATGTCAGCCTTTTGCTGAACCCCTTTTGCTCTTGTCTTGCAGAACAAATTGAGGGTGAATGTGAAGCTATTATCAAAGAGTTCTGAAGTTGGGCGTGGTGGCGCATGCTTGTAATCCCAGTACTTGGGAGGCTGAGACCAGAGGATCTGAGTTCGCAACCAGCCTCAGCTACTCAGTGAGGTCCTCCGCAATTTAGTGAGACCCTGTTCCAAAATAAAGAATAAAAAAATAGGGCTGGGGGTGTAGCTCGGAGGTAGAATGCCCCTGGGTTCAACCCCCAGTACTGCAAAAAAAAAAAAAAGTTCTGTGAGTTTTAAATGGCATTGCAGGACCAATGTATGTACAAGTATTCTATAATCTGTAAGGTCCTAGGCAATGTGAGTTACTGTTCATTGTTATTATTATTGCTGTCATCATTATTATTACATGAGGTCAGTCCTCCAGGGGCATAGAGCACTGTGGCCTGTCCCCTCCAATTTTTTCTTCTATATGCTTACTTGTTCCTACTTCTTTGTGCCCTACATATTGCAAAAGAGGATGCAAGGCAGTTTATAACGCACAGTAATGGAATGTTAGAAAGTAAAATGAAATTTGAAAACAGGGACAGGAAGAGGGGATCGATGACTCTTCCCTGACCATAAATTCAGACAGGAATGTTTGCAAGGGTTATAGGGTCAGAGGTGAATTTCAGGAGCCCAGAGGAGCAGCTGATCCTGGCTGAGATGGGACCCAGGGACAGGAAGAACTTTCTGGAGAAAGAAGAGCTCAAGCAAGTCTTAAAGATGACCTGAAGTAGACAGGAGGGGACAGGCACTCCAGGCAGGAACTGGTGTACACAGACCAAGAAAGGAATCATACAGATCCATCCCAGCAGCTCGCTCCTTCACTGGCACACGTGGGCTTCCCATAAATATTTATCCCATGGGTAAAACTAAGGAGAATGTGAATAAGTCTGTTAAGAAAATAAAGCCATCCCAGCATGGTGGTGCATGCCTCTAGTCCCAGTACTTGGGAGGCTGAGACAGAAGGATTGCAGGTTTGAGGCCAACCTCAGCAACTTAGTGAGGTCCTTAGCAACTTAGGGGAACCCTGTTTCAAAATAATAAATAAAAAGGGCTGGAGATGTAGCTCAGAGGTAGAACACCCCTGGGTTCAATATGTAGCATAGGAAGGAAGGAAGGAAGGAAGGAAGGAAGGAAGGAAGGAAGGAAGGGAAGGAAGGAACGAAAAGAGAAAAAGAAGAGAGAAAATAAGAAAACCAAAGAACTAGTTAGCATAGAAATTCAGCCAAGGCAAACGTTGCTGCTCCAGGAATCCTGGTGTTATTTAATAATAGATACTCATGGACTTTAAGCCAAAGCCCTCCTTGCTCTTCACTAGCTTCAGTCTTTGTCCCAGTGGTGCCAAGCAACATGACTCTTCCTGGAATATTCTAGCAACTTCGTGCTTCCCCAGCAGTGGCTGATGACAGTAAACTTGGTGAAACAAGACTCCCTCCCAGGCAACAGATCCAGATGGACTTTTTGAATGAGAGAAACTGGAAAGCTCCCAGTGCACGGTGTTGATTTAGCAGACATTGACCCTCGCTGTCTGAGCTTGGTCAGCTCAGACTGGTCCTGGGGTAGCGGCGTGGAACCAGTAATAGTAGCTAACAGTTAAGAACATGGTTACTGTTTATTCAACAAAGTAGGAAAGCTGGCTGCTTCTGGGCCTCAGGCCATGTAGACAGGAGGACCTGGAGATCAGCAACCCTGTGTCTCTTCCTTTTCCCAACACCTGCGGCCCTTCCTGCCCATCATCCCTTGACTTTACCTCTTCCAGAAGCCTCTCTGCCTCTTTGCTCGGCCCCCATCCTCCTTCCCCTTCCTTCCTGGCTTCTCTCTTTCCCTCTTTTGCTTTTCCTCTGTCTCTCTTCTTTCTCTGATCTCCTCCCTTCTCGGTCTCTTCTTTCTGTCTTTAACTCAGTCAATGTCTCTGTCTTCGTTTAGGATGCGTGCATCATCTTCTGCATTGTGAATGTCATGTTGGCACATCTAGGGATGGGTCATTTTTCACTTTCTGCTCCCAACTGGGAAAGCACATTTGATCCAATGACTCATGTATTCTTTTGGTCCTGGAAAGAAAATCTCTTTCTTGTGTCTTCACTAATAACCTACCCATCTTATTTGTTTTCTCTCCTCTCAGTAGATTGTATAGTGGTGGTGGTGAGCAGTGTAATGCTGCCTGCTATGGTTCCGATGAGTTTTGGGGTGCCCCACCAGGGATCATGTGCTGGAAGTTTGGTCTTCAGCCTGGTGGTGCTGGAGTTGTATGGACTTTTAAGAAGTGGGGTGTGGTGGGAGGTTCTCATGTCAATGGGGATGCTGTACCTGGAAGTGGATTTAAGGTCGCCCTCGGGGGACCTTGAGTTAGTTCTTTGCAGAATGAGCTGAACCCCTGGATGGCTCTCTGGCTTCCCATCTCAAGAAGTGATCTCTTCCTGACATAGGCACTCCCGCCATTGTGACGCCATTCGTCATGGGTCCTCACCAGAACCAGACCAGTGCCAGCACACCATGGCCTTGAGCCTCCAGAAGTATGAGTTAAGTAAACCTGTTTATTTAATAAAGTCCCCGAGTCAGGCATTTTGTTATAGCAACAGAAATCAGACTAATACAGTCCCCAAAGATGTTACATTTGGGTTCCCAGAACTGGGTTAGGTTGCGTTGCAAAAAGAAATTATGGTTGAGATGGAATTAGGATTGCTAATCAGTCATCCTAAACGCAGGAAGATCATGCTGTGTTACCCAGATGACACAGTGTAGTCACAAGGGTCCTTAAAAACAAAAGGGGAAGGCAGAAGAGGCGGTCATGGATATGACATATGAGAGGGACTCGGTCTTCTGCTGCTGGCTTTGAAGATGGAAGATGGGGCCATAAGCCAAGGACTGTGTGCAGCCTCTCTAAAGTGGGAAAAGCAGGGAAATGAATTACCCCTAGAGCTTCCAGGAAGGATTGGAGGCCTGCCAACACCTTATTTTTAGCTCAGTGAAACACACGTTGGGCTTCCAATCTGCAGAACTGTAAGACGATAATTTTTTAATGTTTTAAGCCATTAAATTTGTGTAATTTGTTACAAAAGCAATAGGGACTCATATACCTGGCCTCCTGGATCAATTCTCTATGGTTCTTATATTTTTCTTTTATTCTGTTGCTTTAGGAGCATTGTTGACTTTATCTTCCACCATTTCTATTCAGTTATTTCCTTTACTCAATTTAACACTGAATTTTCAAATTTCCCTTCTCTCCTTCCTTTTACTGTGGCATGATTAACGCAATATCACTTCGAAGAACTCCAAGCCTGGAAGTATTGCCCCTGAATTTTCTCTGCTTTATTTTCATAATCTCTGTGTTGACCTTGACCTTCCCTTTGGTGATGATGGTTTTTATGTTCAGATGTTTAGCAATATTTAATCCTCTAAGTTTAAGCATGGAGGACAGGATTTCTTCTTCTAGCTAAATAGAAATTCCCAAAGGAGATTTGGACAGTCTCCTGTCATCTGTGGTCTACTGCTATGGTCTGAATGTTGGTCCACCTCCTCAAACCCCTCCCCCCACACACCCACACACATTGGTAGGATGAAAACTAATTTCCAAAGCAACAGTATTAAGAGGTGGGGCCTTTGGGAGGTGATTCTGTCATGAAGTCTCCTCTCTTCATGAATGAGATTAGTGCCCTCGTGAAATAGACCTGAGAAAGCCTATTTGCCTCTTCCACCACGTGAGGGCTCAGCAAGAAGGTACCGTCTCTGAAGCAAAGAGCAAGACTTTGCCAGACACCAAATCTGCTCATGCCTTGATCTTAGATGGCCCAGCCTCCACAGCTGTGAGCAATACATTTCTGTTGTTTATAAACTCATCAGTCTTGGGCATTTTGCTATAGCATCTCAAATGGATTGAGATGTCTACCCAACGGGAGGCTGTGGACTACTGTTGAGTGAGACGCTTGGTGGGATGAACAGCAGAAAGAGGAAGAAGCATGGAGTCACCTTGCAGGCCCTCCTCCCTCCTGGGAATGTCAGCTGGCTTTCTTCAGAGAGCTTCTTGAAAGAAACAGAATCTTAGAGTTGAGACTGTTTGGGAACTGCAACTTTGAATAAGAATACAGAGAGGAACAAATCAGCGTTCTTCCTTATAATTAAGATGGTTGAGACAATAAGGGGCCCCCTTCACAGCACACACTGGTCACATAGGAGGTCCAATATCTCCATGAGGGGAATGGAAGACCTGGTAGCTACCATAGGTCATAGGATGGCAGCAGATACCAAAACTGTACACCATCATGCCAGTCCTAGCACAGAGCCTGGCAGGCATTGATGCTCAGTGATGTATTTGTTGAATAAATAACTACAATGGCAACTTTAACGATTATTCAGTATACAAAAATAATATTAATTAGTTAGATGCACATCAGAATCCTAGCTGTATCACTTGCTAGCTGTGTTGCCCTAAGCCAATTATTTACCTTCTCTGAGCTTCAGGATCACGTGGGTGATGAAACTTTCCTTGTAGGGCTGTTGTGAGGATGAAATCGAGTGCACAGCTTCTACCTCAGCATTTGGCATTAATGGGTGCTCAGTTAATGGTGGCCAGTACTCATTTTTGTAAAGTCCCAAGGAAAAACTTCCTAGATACAGTTACAGATAGATATCAAGGTCCAGTGAGAACTAACTGATTCAGGTTCTTGGAGAAAGTCAGGACAGTGTTCCCCCACATAGAAATGTTGTAAAAGCTCTATTTCTGCCATTTCTATCTGAATGTGTCTTTTGGTTTCAGTGCACAAAATGGGGTCTTGGGAATGCTTATCCCATTGCAATTAGGGTGGGATGCTAATCTTCCCAGGGTCATTGTACCCCCCCACTGGCAAACCCCAGGACCCGCAGATGTCAGAGGAAGAGGGGAGCCCAAACATCATCCATTTAGCTTTGCAGAGGAGTTGTCCACAAGGAAGCCAGCGAAGAAAGGAGTATTACCTGAGCGACTACTAGACGCTCAGCAAACCTTTCAGACTGCATCCATGACTGTGCAGCACATGGCGACAGATTGCTGGATCTCTAGGAACCAGAGCTCTGAGTTTCATTTAGCATTTAATTAACTGGAATAGACCAAGAACTCCACGGCAGCCTCCTGATTGCAATCTGTGGATGGATGGGCATTTTTATCTGAAAATGATGACCAGCTTATCTTCTGTCCTGCAGCTATCACACAGGATATGTATCTCGCGTTATCCCAGCCAATCAAACACAGAAAGTTTATTAAGATTCTATCATTCGAAGTTATCACCAACGATAGGATTTTTTCATCTGAATGCGCTTGTGCGCAATACCATATTTTGTCTAAGAGATCCTCAGGGAAAAGGAGGGAGAGAAGGTTATCATGTAGGAGAGTACAGTGACTCTACAGTGTGTAGCAGAGCAGTTTGAGGAGGATGACCACCCAGATCACTTAAAAAGAAGTTTATAGAGCCTCTTTTCTTAAAAAAAAAATGGCCAGGCATGATGGCACATGCCTGTAATCCCAGTACTTGGGAGGCTGAGTTAGGAGGATCACAGGTTCAAGGCCAGCCTCAGCAACTTAGCAAGATGCTGTTTCAAAATTAAAAAAAAAAAAAAAAATATATATATATATATATATATATATATATATAGGGCTGTAGTATAGCTCAGAGGTAGAATGCCCCTGAGTCGATTCCTAACACAAGAGAGAGAGAGAGAGAGCAAGAGAGAGAGAGAGACATGACAGGGCTGCAGAAAGACACAAACAGAAGAATAAATCAATGTGATCTTATAGTATTAAGGGGGAGAAACAAAACTAGTGCTTAGGCAAGTAACTAGAAATGCAAGCCAGGCAGTTCTACATTTCCCTAAAAGTGTGCTCTGAGCCTCCTAGAGGCCATTGAAAAGTAGAAATGTGATCAGTTCTGAGATTTGTGGTGCGTGTGAAGTAACTACTATCCATTATTTATGAGACATTCATTTTCATTTAGGCTGACTTTAGACATGGAATAAGAAAATACACTTTATTTAAACACTTATGACAACTGATAGATACAGTCAACAAGCATTTCTCCAATTCCATTTATGCTGGCCGCCATATTGGTTTTGGATCTTCAGTGTTGATTTGGACTTGCCTGTCCACTTGGTGTGGATAGGCCACCACAGAAGGTTGGGGTGCTTCCATCCATGAATGACCCAGGGGTTCGGTTGATCTCCTGGCTTCACACAGTTAAGGACATCCCCATGGTTGCCACAGATATTTCAAAAAGAGGCATTCATGGAGGAGATGAGGAAGACACAAAAGTATCCAGATGAGAAATGACTGTACATCCCAATCGATATTTGTACCAGGGGTTCCTGGTTAGCATCAGCTTCCCTCCCCAGCCTGAACCCCTTGAGACCATTTCTGACTTTTCAATGTGGCTCTGTAAGGTTCTAAATGAAGGAAACCAGAAAGGCGCTGAGAGTCACCGTGGTAATCTGGTGATACCATTGGTATTCCACGGTGGTAATCTAGAGATACTGTTGGTATTTGTTCAGATACTGTTGGTATTTAGACAACCAAGAAATCCTGTTTGTCTAATGATCTCATCTAAAGAAATTGGGCAGCACTGTTCTTCCAAGGCTTCAGAGAAGCACGTGGAGGATGTCTGTAAGTTTTCCAGAGACCTCTGGAGTTCACAAAATTATTTCATACCCTTGACTTAGTCACTGTCTACAACCATTCAGTGGGGAACATCAGCCTAGCTGGGGAGAAGTGTGGGCAAGTTTCCTCCAACCCCATTGTGAAATATTGCTATCTGGGTATAAGTATCAGCCTCCCCCTCATGCTACTAGCTCTCTGAGCCCAGCAAAGCATCTGCATTTCTCATAGCAATTTCCAGAAACATTGGGTAGAATCAGTGTTACACTGCTTGGGAGCTGTGTGAGCCTTGGGCAAGAAAATCAAACACTTCTGCATTTTAAATTCTTTCTCTGACAAGGGTAGAAACAATCAGTTAATTCAAAACACAATTACAAATTACTTATTACCCCAAAACTCAACATGGTAGCCCTAGATTTCTTCTGTTCTTCAATCACAGTCTCTCCACCATTGAGAATGTTCCTACTAATTTGGGAGCAGTCTTGAAAGACTCCATACTCCCCACTTCCGTTCCTTTCTGGTTTGGTTTTGATTTAAAATTCTCTCCATACCTCAAAGACAGTAGGCAGCCATGTTGGAGGCGGGGTTCGGTGGCTGAGGAGGAGTCCCTGTCCCTTGGGTGTGGCCTTGGGGATTATACATGGTTCATCCTCCCCTTGCTCACTCTTTCTTGCTTCCAGCCTCCACAGTGTAAGAACGAGGGACTTACTCTCTCCCTCTTTCTGCTTCCCTCTGCCATACCCTGAGCTCCACAGATGCAACCAGCCTCATACGGACTGAACCCCTGAAATCTCCAGAACTGTGAGCAAAACAATCTTCCTTCCTCTAAGTTATTTGTCACCAGATGTTTTGGTTTACAGCCATGAGAATACTGACCAACACACCTTCTACTTCTCCTCATTTCTTTCTGTTTTTCTTTTTTTTAATTTTTGGTACTAGGAATTGAACAAAGGAGCATTCAACCTCTGAGCTACAACCCCAGCCCTATTTGTTTTATTTTGAAACAAGGTCTTGCTAAGTTGCTGAGGGTCTTGCTAAGTTGCTGAGACTGGCCTTGAACCTGAGATCCTTCTGTCTCAGCCCCCCACGTACTGGAATTGCAGGTGTATGCCACCAAGCCCGCTCCCTTCTCCCCATTTCTATAAAAATGAGATCGTCAGCTTTAACATCTTTCCAGGGCTCTGAGGCTCCCATCTTTCTTCACCATCCTCTTTGTCTTCCAAAGTCTTTACCTAGTTTAGGGACTAGGTACAGCCAGGTAGGACCCCTAATTTTCTCTCTTCTCTTTCTAGAGCCATGGGGGCCACCTTGAGTGCCATAACTCCTTGCTATTACCTCGAAACCTCTGACAACAACCCCGCCTCGGAACTCATTAGCTCGGCTTCCCCGTTAATTCATTAGCACCCAGGAGCCCCGGCGATGATCTTTCCCTTCCTCCCGCAGTCTCTGCCCTTACAAATTTCCTATCTGAGGTTTCTCTCACATTCCGTTTATTGTGACATCATTTATGAAGTTCTCCCTCGACAGGAGAGGAGTCAAAAAATAACTATATATCATTTTAAATTGCTCTGGTTGGTAACTCTCCATTTTAAGAATATCAAGGAAAAAAAAGTGTCTAATGACAGGGCCACAAGTGGATAAAGAGCTGACAGGGTAATTGCATTACCAGATGCTTCCGTACACCAGTTAGCTGCTTGCCGGGCCTCTCTGAAGCAACGGGTGTCAGGTCAGTAATTAGGCTCTCGCAGACAAACTAGACGTGCCATCCGATCGCCTATGAACACGGCCATCACTCCCATGGATGCCAAGTTCAATATGAAGCACACCGTCACCATCCCTTCCCTCTCCCTGCAAGGCTGCCAGAAGTTCCCAGGGACGTCTCCCCCCTCGCTCCCACACAGGCTAATGAAGTCGGTGCTTCCCCCGCATGTCAAAGAACCTGCTCCCGGGATGGCAGCACATCGGTGCCCGTCGATAACAACACCCAACAGCAGCCCTGACTCTGCTTTTTGATTCTTCTCTTCTGATGGTAGGCTGGCTGACAGATTCACACTCGGGGCTTCTTTGTGTTAATTTCTTTGTTTGATTTCCTAATGCGGTCGGCTCCTTGGAACAGTGCAGAGGGCATAGGAACCTGGAGAGCTGGCTCTGAGTCCCAGAGGAGCCATGAGCACGCTGTGGGCACGGGCTGCGATCTGATGCCAGATGGACGTGTCCACATTCATTGACGCAGGATGGGACTTAGGGGAAGGAACGAACATGGGGTCAGACCAGGCAACGAGACAGGTAGCAGCACTGCATGCAGGGAGGGTGCCTGTCCACCACTGAGTCACAGATACAGTAGCAGGAGGGTGTGGTCCAGGGGAGCTGTCCACCACTCAGGGTCACAGATACAGCAGCAGCAGGGTGCGGTCCAGGGAAGCCATCTGTGGTAGAAGGGAGGATGGTGAACTCTGACCTGAAGGAGCAAAAATGAACAGGTGGTCTTTGCAAATGCTGGAAAGTGGTCATCTTTGGAAAAGCCCATCTGCAGGTTTCAGGCTGGCTTCCAGGCCAACGGTAGTCAGGGACAGGGCTCCAGACTAGGATGGAGCTGGGCAGAGGAGACACCTGGACATCTGTTGGTTTTCCCACACATGCCATCTCCCTTTTTTCTGATAATAAGCATCCTGGTCTTCTTTTAGGAGAATTCAGTCTCCCACTCTCGGTCCAAATGGTTAAGGTGAGGTTACTTCCTCTCTCCCACACACCTGAGCATGGGTATGGTCCTCACTTTGGTCCAACAAAGAAGGCACTAGAATTTTGGGGAAAGGATGCTGTCTTGGTTTTTTGTTTTGTTTTGTTGGTTGCTGCTTATTTTGTTTTGTTCCATTGGTAATTGGGGATTGAGCGCAGGGGCAGACTACCTCTGAGCTACACACCCCCAGCCCTTTTTATTTAATTTTATTTTGAAACAGGGTCTTGCTAAGTTTCTGAGGGTCTCACTAAGTTGCTGAGGTTGGCCTTGAGCCTGCAATTCTCCTGTCTCAGCCTCTCAAGTACTGGGATTACAGGCATACGCCACCACATGTGACTGAGATGATTTCTTTATGATGACGTTGCTAAGCCACATTCAGAAACTAGATGAAACTAGTGGGTGGCTTAGGGGGCCACCAAAAGGAGAGACATCTCCTGGAAAAAAGAGCCAACATGGAGGAGAGATGGAGCCAGAGGGACACCATCCACCCCTTGGAAGTACTGTTGGGCTTCTCAGCCATGGGACGTGATAAGTCTCAGGTATTTGGTTGAAGCCCATTTCAGTGGGGTTTTATTCACTGACAGCGAACAGTTCCAAGTGATAGCATTGGATAGAGTTCGGTCCTAGAAGAACAGGTCATCTTTCTCACACAGGTTCCGAGAACCTTTAGCCAAAGCTAAAAATGAGCTTGGGTCCCACAGCAAAGAGAATCACAGTTACCCAGAATAGGGCATAAACCAAACAGTCAGGGGAGTCGGTTCTGAGTCCCAGAGCATCAGGGTCTTTGAACGTCACCCACTCAGGCCAAGCCAGATGGGTGTGCTGGGTAGAGCAGGGAGCCCAGCCATGACGGGCAGATTCTGGTCTCTATCTTCACACCGATGTGGCCCAACTCAGGGACTTTGGAGAGGCCGTTTTCTTCCCTCGCTCCTGGTGGCTCCACCTATAAAATGAAGAGGTTACACCATCCGCTCTGCAGACAGCCTTCCAGCTCCTGAAAACTACAGTCTCCCCATCCAGCCCCACTGCCCAGCGGTGGTAAAATCCAGACATTATTATACCCAGGATGTCTGTAGAGCCTCAGAAGGAAGGTTCTTGTGACTAAAGGGTTTCGAATGCAAGAGCCTGGTTTTTATTCCCATCCTAGGATTCTTCTAGCTTTCTCTTGCCTTCCAATTTATCTTCTTCCACACAGCTGTCGAGAGAGGCTCCCCAAACATCAACGCGACCTTGTTTCTTCGGTTGAAATTTTCAATGCTACAAAATGCATCAAGTCCCACGGAGGACCACGCTTAGCCAAAAATAACACTTATAGGCTCTAATGTGGGAACACCCTGTCAGCTGAAAATTTGGAATTTTACGCAACTCTCATTATAATGTCTTTTTATAGTCTTTCAAACAAAGACATAAGTGGCATCTATAAATGATGCATAATCTGATTTTATATGGCATGAATTTTATTATCCTATTTTTATTTAGTGTTTCTATAAAATCGGCATTGGAGTAAAGAAATGGAAAGATGGGACGCGTGTGTGTCGGGACGTGGGTATGAATGCAGGCGGCCTCTCATTATTATAGAAGAGCTTCATGGCCGTATTGGAATCCTATCTGAATGGGTGGCATTGGCTCAAGTTTTTAGCAGCCATGGGAGAGATTACTTGACTTCAGGATGGTTGGAAAGGCAAGTCAAGGTTGGGATACGGCACAGCCGGCTCTTGATGTCTGTAACCGCTGGTCATGAACTTGACCTCCCAAAAGACTGTTTCTTGGATGGAACTTGGAGGGCTATGGTCAGGCCCTGTGCGGAACAGCCTCAGCCCAGGCCCGGGGAACCACACGCAGCCAGGTCCCCTCTCCCACCACTCTTTAATCATGAGGCCGTTTTCAAAGAGTGTTCTGTAAACATCAGCTTGTTCATGATTTAGAACGATTTCGTGATTTAGAGTTCTATAAACACCCGCTTTTCATGGTTTCTGCAGGAAAGCTTCTCTAGGCAATTGGGTCTTTGCAAGACGTTTTTAGAGAAGATGGAAACTGGGAAACTATGTTAGAGAGACAGAACCGCATCGACGATTTCAATACGATGTGGCTAATGTGGGAGCAAGGCTCCCACAGAGGACCGGGGATCCAGTCGGACGCACCACTTCAGATGGGGGAGCCGCTCTTTCTGGTGGAAAAATAAGGAAACCCAGGTCTTAAAAATGGTCATATGTAACTCATTGTGCTGAATAGAAGCAGAATCTCTCAAGTGTTTTCTTAGTTCCCATAAATGAGACTATTAGTCAGCCATGAGAAACATCCTGATGGTCAGGAGGAAATGGTCATTCATTCTAGTCTCCCTCTCTGTCTTTCTTTTTTTTTTTGGTGGGGGGACATACCAGGGATTGAACCCAGGGGCTTTCTACCTCCAAGTTATACCCTCAACTCTTGTAATTTTGAAACAGGGTTTCGCTAAGTTGCCAAGGGACTCACTAAGTAGCTGAGGCTGATCTCGAAACTGCAATCCTCCTGTCTCAGCCTCCCAAGTACTGGGATTACAGGTTAGCGCCACCATACCTGGCTTTCATTAAAAAAAAAATAAAAGCTTCTAAAAATCTGCTTGAGCAAATACAAAAGATGAAAGGACTACACGACAACAGTCCTCGCCACACCATGGCTGGGAGTGAGGCAGAGACCAGCGTTGTCAGATGCCTGAGAATGCGCTGAAGGATGGAGGTGCACGCAGAGCAGGGCAGGAGGCAGCTCATCTGCGTCTCCTCACCAGCGGTGGACCGTCCCCTGGCCAAAGCCAGACACCGCAGGAGGTGAGGGGAAGGAAGGCCGAGAGTCGAAGGGAGTGCAGGGATTCTCAGTACAGTCCCTCTCGTCGTCTTATTTGCAGTTGCCGCATGAGTTAAAGGATGCTGTGGTCAAATCTGCAAAGTTTTCTTACGTTGGCTTCCTTCAGCCCGGCATAGAACACAGTGATGGGGGGGCAGGGCATAGACCAAAGTCTTGAGCCAGTTAGCAGCAGCTCTAAATGTACAAACAAAAACAAAAGCCAGGCCCCTTTCTTATCCAAGAAACTCTTTTTTAAAAATATATATATGTTCCAGTTAGCATTCTTGAAGCTATAATCTAAAAGATTGACCATGTAACTTAGAGGAAAGAAGATTGATTTTCTTAGGGTTTCAGGTTCAGTCCACGTGAGGCCGGGGACCGCAGATCGCAGGGGAGAGAGAGGGAGAGCACATGGGCTGTGCTCACATCTTGGAGGCTGGAAGCAAGAGAGAGAGCAAGGGGAGGAGGAACCATTTATATAATCCCCAAGGCCACACCCCCAGGGACCCCCTTCCAGCCACACCCTACTGCCCTGAGTAGCCACCCAAATAAATCCATTAAAATGGATTTATCCATTGCTGGGATGACAACCCTCATGACTCAATGACATCAGCTCCAAACATTAATAAATGAGCTCTTTAGGGAACATTGTATTTCTAACTATAACAATATACTTTTATTAGTGCGTTGCAATTATATCATAGTGAGGCTCAATGTGATACAAACATCCACGCACACAGCTCTTCATGCACTTCCCTCCGTACCCGACCCTGCTACTCCTCCTCCTTCCTGTACATTTTAGTAAGATTTGTTGTGATACTTCATGTATGCCATAGTATTATCTGAACTGCTTCTTTCTTCAGTCCTTTTTTCCCTCCCCATATCCTTCCCCCAAGCCCCTCCCACCTTTCTACTGTTCTCCCTCCACATTGACCTAAAATCCCATATGTTTCTTATGTTTTCTCTAGCTTCCGCATATGAGAAAAAACATATGACCCTTGCCTTGCTGAGACTGGCTAATCTCACTTAGCATAAAATTCTCTAGTTTCATCCATTTTCCTGCAAAGGACATAATTTTGTTCTTTATGACTGAGTAGAATTCCATTGTGTGTCTAGACCACATTTTCTTTATCCATTCATCTGTTGACAGACACCTGGTTTAGTTCCATAATTTGGCTATTGTGAGTTGTGCTGCTATACACATGTGTATGCCTGTGTTGCTATAGGATTCTAAGTTTAATTGTTTTGGAAAAATACCTTGGAGTGGGAATGGTATAGCTGGGTCATATGGTGGTTGTTTTTTTTGTTTGTTTGTTTTGTTTTTGTTTTTTTGCAGTACTGAAGATGGAACCCAGGGGCATTCTACCTCCAAGCTACACCCCCAGCCCTATTTTTTATTCTTTATTTTGAAACAGGGACTCACTAAGTTTACGTGGTCCTCACAAAGTAGCTGAGGCTGGCTGTGAACCTGGATCCTCCAGTCTCAGCCTCCCAAGTACTGGGATTACAAGTGTGCGCCACCACGCCCGGCTTATATGGTGGTTCTTAACAGTCCCCATTAGGAACTGATTAGTGGACAGATGCTGGTAGCAAGTGAAGTGGCAGGGAGTAGCCGGGAGAAGGGAACAGATGTCAACAGAGAACACCAGGTGTCATTAGAATAGGCACCAAGAATGTAACACAGTGAACAGGGCATGGGGAGCAAAAGAATTACCAGGGTTTGCACTAACTCAAGATTCTATTTTAGACCTAATATAGAGCATTGGAGGGGAAAAGGGAGGGGGCGTGGAATTAAACTCACTTGAATTTGAACGCAATTCAGCAAATGATCACCTGTCACCGGACCTTTCAGATTCTCACCTTTTTTTCTTTGCTCTTTGGTAAAATGGGGTTAGCAAGCCTCACCTTATAGGACTGGTGTTTAGGTTAGAATTGAAATGAGCAAAGCTCTAGCCAAGTGCTAAGACCAGAGTGGGCATTCAATCACCTGTAGTTGATATTATCACTGCTATGTTTAAGCTCCTCTGGGCAAAACTTATTTGGGCCAAAAGTAAATAGTGACCCTCTAATCCCTTGGTGTTCTGTCCAAAGCCTTGAGCTAAACTGTCATTTATTTTATCAAGTCAAATAGAAATTCAGAAGGCTTGGATTATCATCTCCCTCAATCTGAAAGTCATAGGGATGACATAAAAATGCATTTTTTTGCTCTATTCCCAGCTTTTAAACCCTACCCAAAATAGTAATAGTAAAGAAAGAGAGAGAGAGAGAGAGAGAGAGAGGATATGAGAGAAGATGGTACATGGAATAAGGAAGTACCACCTGTATCACCTCCTCACAATGGCGCACACCTGCCAACTACCACCTGGTGTAGAGCAAGGTGGAGGACACTAAGCAGAGACACACTACAGCTTGGGTCTCAAGCAGTGTATATTGTCCCTCAAATATCCACTTTTTGCTCAGCGTAGGCAATGGTCCTTTGACCAAGATTCTAGAGCGTTGCATGAGATACAGGAAGGGTGAACACGCCCTTTCAGAAATCCCATTTGAGAATGTGGATGCTGAGGAAGCGTGGGACGCAGGACTAGTGTGTCATTGTCTCTGGACTGATGAACACTGGGGCAGGTCAGGGGTTCCGGGAGCCAGAGGAGACAGAGCATTTAACACTGAGCACTGAGGGTCTGTGGCCTTGCTGTTGGCTACCACAGTATCTCAAGGGTTAAAAACTGAGGCCAGATGACCCCCGGGACAAAAGCAATAATAGGGCTTGTGGAGAGGATGAAAGGTTTGATTGTGCAGAGTGGAGGTTCTGTCTGCCCAAGCTCTCTTTTCCCCTCTCCTACTTTACACCATTTGCCTGTAAGGTAGACTGAAAAAAAATAGCCATGAAAAATGTTAATAATACCAAAAAAAGAGTTTAAAAAGATATAAACAAGAGATTCATATATTACAGGCAGAATTACTCATGTTGGTAGAAAAAAATCTCGGAAAAATAAATATACGTAGCTTGAGGAGATTTATGAAAATGAATTCAAGGAAGTCCTACAATGGCCAAAGAAGAGATGATTGAACACAAAAATAGTTGGCAATCTAGAAAATAAAGAAGTGAACAATAAAACGATATTAGAGATGAAATCCATTTTAGAAGCAATAAGAACAGGTAAACAGTTGAGGCCAAAATCTTGGAGAATAAACATGAAGAAAACACAAAAAATAATGGAAAAGAAAAGCAGCAAAAATTATTACCTTGAAGATACTTCATAGAAAGAACTAAACAAGCCGGGCGTGGTGGCGCATGCTTGTAATCTCAGTACTTTGGGAGGCGGAGACCAGAGGATCCGGGTTCGCATCCAGCCTCAGCACGCGCGCGCTCTCTTTCTCTCTCTCTCTACCTAGTGAGGCCCTCCGCAACTTTGTGAGACCTGGTTTCAAAATAAAGTATAAAGAAATAGGGCCGGAGGTGTAGCGCGGAAGTAGAACGCCCCTGGGTTCAATCCCCGGTACCGCAAAAAAAAAAAAAGAAAGTACTAAACAAGAGCCAATATATGTGTAATTGGTGCACCTAATGGGAAAAAAAAACTATTCAACAACACCTTAAAACTAATTTGATAAGATAAAGACTAAACTCTACAGAGGAAATAGCACATTATATCTAAAGGAGAAAATAATAAAATATCAGCATAAACCTACATCCTAGTGAAATAACTGACCCTCAAAACGGAAGGAGAAAATCATAAAGACATCTAAAGAATTAGAGAAGCAAGTTACCCAGGAAGGCCTCGGAGATTCGATAACAGAAGGGAGCTGCCCACTATGACCCACTTGTGAGGGAAAAGGTGTAAGTGGCGAGTGTACACAAAGCCACGTGAGCCCTCAAGCAGAGAAGCAACAGTTGCTCTCAACGATGTGATAACTCAGGGACTCTGGCAGCCATGAGTCACTCTTTAAACATCCTCTGGACCACAAACCCAGTCAACAATGTAAGAATAAAACTAATCAACTCCAGGCTCAGCAACTTCGCGAGACCTTATTTCAGAATAAAAAATAAAAAGGGCTGTGGGTGTAACTTGGAAGTAGAACGCCCCTGGGTTCGATCCCCAGTACAAAAAAAAGAAAAAAGAAACAGAGAAAAGAAAGAAGGAAGGAAGGAAGGAAAGAAGGAAGGAAGGAAGGAAGGAAGGAAGGAAGGAAGGGGAAGGGGAAGGGGAAGGGGAAGGGGAAGGGAAGGGAAGGAGGGAGGGAGGAAGGAAGGAAGGAAGGAAGGAAGGAAGGAAGGAAGGAAGGAAGGAGAAGGGAAGGGAAGGGAAGGGAAGGGAAGGAAGGAAGGAAGGAAGGAAGGAAGGAAGGAAGGAAGGAGAAGCCGTGTTGAAAGGTATTGAGCCCATTCAAATACAGACGTGAGACTAGACAACTGTAAAATGTAGAACTAAGAGCACATACATGTAAAGTAAAAGTATAAACTATATTACATATGACAAAAGTGAAATGTGGAAATACCATAATCTACAAGGCAGCTCGGGTGGCGGGAGGAGCGGCAGCGGCCAGGCAGTGCAACTTTGGAAGGTCCACAGCACCGGCAGATGCCCCGAGCCACCACGATGCCCAAGTTGAAGGTCAACGAAGGTGGCAAACGAGGAGCCCAAGAGGAGATGGGCGAGCTTGTCAGCGACAACTGCTCCTGCAAAAGTGGGAACGAAGTCCACAACAGCAGCGGGAAAGGAGAAATCTTTGGACAAAAAGTGCAAACAAAAGGGAAAAGGGGGGCCAAGGGCAAACAGGCAGGAGTGGCTAATCAAGAAACTGAAGACATTTACCTGCAGAAAACGGAGAAACTAAAAACGAGGAGGGTCCAGCTTCTGACCAAGAGGAAGAGAGAGAAGCCCAGTGTGAGGAATCACACACCGTGTCTCATCAGCGGTCCCTGTCTCCCTTCTTGTACAAACCAGAGGAATGTTTTTGTCAACTATTTTATAAATTCAAGTTTTTTAGTAGCTCTAGAAACATTCGTAAGACAGAGGGAATCCCGCCTCATCCCATTTTTAAGCGTAAATAATTTTTTTCTAGAGGTGAAACCATTTGCTGGTTGTTTATTTTTTGGGACAACCAGAAAATAGTGGGCTATTGGCTTATGGGAGGCTTCGACTGTCTTGGGTGTCAGCTCAACATTCCATAGGTGGGGGTTAGTTTTATATCCTACAATACAAATCATACTAAATGGCAATTTGGAGTCGTGGTCATGCATTTAATGTCTTGAATATTTTAAATTCTATCCCCATGTTACTTTTTAGTAGAATTGTTTCCTAAAGAAAACCACTCCTTGGCCATTGCCCTGTCAAAATTGCGTGTATTCCATAACAGCTTGGTGGTGGTAGTCCAGTTTCCTTAATACTTTTGTTTAATGTGCTGTGGAAGATGGGAAATTTGCATATGCAGTGCCTATGACATAAAATTGCGAATTGGTGAGACTGAAGTAACAGCCTATCAGCATTTGAAGATATGGTCCTCGATACCTCTTGTGGTATTTGCCTCCAAGTTTGAAGCTGGAAATTCACTGGAATAACTTTGAAAAAGAATCACAGTAGAAGGCTTTTTAGATTTTCGGTACGTGTGTTAAATGTGTGTACAAAGTGAAATGGCTGTGAACTGATCCTCAACACAACCAGTAAAATCTCAATAATGAAAGAAAAATAAATAAATAATATAACCTACAAAAAAAAGGACTGGAGAAAGAAGGAATGAGAGGAAGTGTAGACATGCTAATTTTTTTCCTTTTTCATAGTAAAAAATCAATACAATCTTTAAAGTTGAAGTTTTCTTCTAAAACATCTTCAAGCTTTTTTCCATAACTTTTATCTAATTTTTAATTAGATATTTTTCTAAAGATCAAAATATACCTGGGGGTGGTGGTGCATGCCTGTAATCCCAGTACTTGGGAGGCTGAGATAGGAGGATTGCAGGTTCGAGGCCAGTCTCAGCATCTTAGCGAGACCCTGTTTCAAAGTAAAAAAATAAAATAGGACTGCAGGTGTACCTCAGAGGTAAAATACCCCTGGGTTTAATCCCAGTACCAAAAAACAAAACAAAAGAAAACAAAAATCAAGTTACTTTTCAGTGTCTCATTGAAACAGCTTGCTGTTGTTGACATGAAAGATGCATTTGAATTTTTACTAAAAATCAGAATTACAATTTTTCTAGAAATACATATTCCTTCTAGCTACATGTTAATTTGCTTCCCATTGCAGTCATAAAGGTGCCAAGAATAATCACTACCAAGATTCGACCATTGTGACTTCCGAGTGACTTAAAATGAGATTTAAAAAAATTATTTGTCTTAATTGCAAGCATTTTTCATAATTATCAGGAATTTTTAATAAAAGAAGATTATTCATCCTTTTAAAAAATGCCATCTCCATTTTTTTCATGGTTTCATGGGCCTGAGTTACATGAAAACAGCATGAGCGGTCATCTAAAGCTCTGCGTGCATTTGTGGGTCAGAAGCAGTCCTCCCACGTCATCCTCTATGGGCGGTGCTTCCAACCAGAGACGCCTGCTCCTCCAGGTCCCAGGCCATTGGAAGGAGAGGTAGGCGGAGCACCATCTTGGAACAGAGGCCTCCCTGCCCCCTCCCCAATATCATTCACTTCCTTCCATACAGTCCTCCCCATTTCCCTCAGAACCACAACATCCTCACTGCTCCTGCAGCCACCCCAGCACTGTTACCTGTTCCAGAATGCTCCACTCTTGAACCTGGTTTATATACAATAGTCCCCCTTATCCCGGGGTGGGGGGATATAATCCAATACACACACCCCCATGGATGACTGAAATTGTGGATAGTACCAAACCCAACTGCACCTCTTTTTCCTCCCAGTACTTGGGAGGCTGAGACAAGAGAATCTCAGCAACTTAGACCCTGTTTCAAAATAAAAAATAAGCCAGGTATGGTGGCTCATGCTTGTAATCTCAGTACTTAGGAGCCTGAGACAGGAGATTTGCAGGTTTGGGGCCAGCCTCGGCAACTTAGTGAGGCCCTCCACAACTTAGTGAGACCCTGTTTCAAAGTCATAGAAGAAAATAGGACTGGGGATGTAGCTTAGAGGTAGAATGTTCCTGGGTTCAATTCTCAGTACCAAAAAAATAAAATAAAATAAAATAGGGCTGGTGGTCTAGTTCAGAGGATCACCTCCAGGTTCCATATTCAGTACCACAAATAAAGGAAGGAAGGAAGGAAGGAAGGAAAGAAGGAAGGAAGGAAGGAAGGAAGGAAAGGGAGGGACCCCCCAGACCTTTTTATATTTTTTTGTTTGGAAACAAGATCTCGCTAGGTTGCCAAGAGTTTTGCTATGTCTCTGAGGCTGTCCTCTAACCTGCAATCCTCCTGTCTCAGCCTCCCAAATTCTGGGATTCCAGGAGTACTCCACCATGCTGGGTACAACAAGCTTGTAAGATAGATGATTATCCCAGTTTTTCAGAGGAAGAATGCAGGACTGAGAGATGTAAACACTTTTAGTTCACAGTTTCACAATTTTAAATGACCATCCAGGGATGCCCCCTAAAGCCCACACTTCAAAAAGCTCTACTCCGCTGTCTCATTCCTCTAATCTAGTCTTGTCTTCAGTCCTGGGCCCCTTGGCTGGTCTACAAACAAGAGACCACACTGAATTAAGAACAGGATAGAAGACTCTGCATCATGCGCATGGATTTACCCCAGGCTTGGTATTCTTCTGGTTGGCAAAAAGCATCCTTCAAATCCATGGAAGTCAATCTTCAGGAGGTTTGCAGTAAATCACTCCCAAACCAAGAAAGCCTGTCACTCACACCCATCCCGGTCAAATAGAAGAGATGGCCTTTCCCCAAGAAGCCGCATCCCAGCTTCCTTTGCGTCCATCCAAGGTCTCCCTTCCAGTCTTGAGTTGTTGACAAAGAGCTCCCCATATGGCCGTCAGGAAGTCGATGGTGTGATAGATCCTCTGTGTAGCTCCGGCCCTTTTGCCAGCCTTCCCCTCTGACAGTTATTACCAATGCAATAAATTCTTCAGTAAAACAAACAGGCATGCTGTAAATTTATTAGGCTGTGCACTCTGTGTTACTTAACGTAACAGCTAGTCCTAAACAGGTAACTAGTGCAGTAAATAAGCCAGTTTATTTAGGCACTGTCAGTCCTAAGTGTTCGCGGGGGCCTGGAGAAATGGCATCGGCCTTTATAAGCATGATATATGCCGACATAAATTGCATTGGCCCACTCCACGATTTGATGGTGACTTCCTCCCGGGGAGGGTATGGCACCTCAGCACATCTCTGTATACTTCCCAAAGTCTATTTACAGGAGACGTGGTACTTTATAAAGGACTATATAGGTAAGTGGAATTTATATATGTGGTCTGGGTGTGAAATAAATGTGTGCCCTGGATTTGCATGTTAGGGAATGTATGTAAAGTAGATTGAGATTTTTCTGCTGAGCTGTTTGCAGAGAACTAAAGAGAAAACAGAGGACAGGGGAGAGAGAAGGAAACTCAGGCTTATTGGACAGGGCCATTTGAGGTCAGACAGCCAGCCTTGAACATCTTGGTACCCTCTAATGCCTGGGCATCTCCAGTCACCAACGGTAGATAAATAATGAATGCTGTATCCTGTGCCAGGTTCTGTACTGGGATCTTTATAAAAATATGCTTTGGGTAGCACATGAGCTCCCTAGGGCTGCAATAACAAATTCACCACAGACTGGGTGGCTTCAAACACCAGAAATGTACTCTCTCACAATTCTGGAGGCTGGGTGTCCGAAATCAAGCTGTCAACAAAGCCCTGCTCCCTCTGAGACTCTGGGTAGCATTGTCCATTGCCTCGTCCTGGTTTCTGATGGTGACCTTTGACCCTCCGTGCTGCTCAGCTAGCAGCAGCATCTCTGCAGTCCCCGCTCTGTCTTCACAGGGCCTTCATCCCTCTGCAGCATCTTTTGCTTCATCCACGACGACACCATCATGTTGGATTAAAGGCCCACCCTAGTCCAATGTGACCTCAAGTTAATTAATTACATCTGCTGTGATCCTATTTCCCAATAGGGTCACAGTCTAAGGTTCCAGAAAGGACATGAGTTTGGAGGGACACTATGCAACCCAGGACAGACACCTCTCATGCATCACGGTTCTTCAAGATATATAATCTATTTTTACCTTTGCAGCATCCCTCTTGGATAGGAATCCTTGCACCCATTTTATAGATGAGAACACTGAGAGGAGGGAAGTCAAATAACTTCTTGAGCAATGATTCCAGAGCTAGTAATCGATGAAGCCAGTGCTCCGACTCAGCTCTGACTCCAAAGTCCCTGGGGCACTATGAGGCGATTCTCTGCACCGTGCTCAATCCATGTCGAGTTTCCTTTAGAATGCTCTCTTAAAACAGCAGTGTGTATGCAGGCATGAATATGTGTCTATGTGTTTCATGCGGTCAACTAGCTGGAAAACATAGCTGGAATTGTTCTAAAGGCCAACTGAAACAGCTAGAAGAGTCAGGGCCAGGAGAAGAAGACAGTATATAATGGAATCAAAGCTCTCTTCGGACCATATTTGGATTCAATTGCCTGTTACCCAGAGCCCTGAAAATAAATGTACCAATAAATAATTATTTCCTGCCCCACACATAACCAAATATGACTGTGCCCAGTCGGGTGGCCAAGGAGACAACCCATTGTTCGGATGCCTGGCCCCACCCCACCCCCCTTGGCTGCAAAAAATGTGGCTTCACTTTCCTGTGAATCTCAGCTCAAAAAATAGAATGGCACACTGTCAGCAAATGCCTGGTGTTGGCTCGCCACTGCCTGGCCCTGGGATCAATTAGATAAATAGAGAGCAATGGGGTTTCCTCCAAATATGGTCAGGAAAATAACCTCCTTG
Organism: Glis glis; assembly: GCA_004027185.1. Taxonomy (NCBI): domain Eukaryota; kingdom Metazoa; phylum Chordata; class Mammalia; order Rodentia; family Gliridae; genus Glis; species Glis glis. The sequence continues at coordinate 22,587 of PVJS01023737.1, forward strand.
GGATCTGGTGATTTTGGCACCTTCTATTTGAGAAATGATGCCTGGAGCCCTGTAATTAACAGAACCCCACTCAGAGTCGCCATTCTCCAATGGAGTGGCCACTAGATGATGGTGTGTGAAATTCCATCCTGTTTTGTCTGCGGGTAAATTCTAGGTGACAGTCAGGACATGGGATATCAATTAATCCCACCCAGGGAGGCACAGTGCAGTGCCAACAGCAACACTAAAATAAATGACTTTTTGGACACATGCAGGTCTAGATTTGAAAACTACTCCACTACACGCGGGCTGTGTGGCCTTGGGTAAGTCACTTTGTCTCCGTGGCCTCTACTTTTTTATGTGAAATGAATCTTACCCACCAATCCAGACCAAATGAATTGGTGCAGATAAAATTCCTAACCCAGTATTATGGTTTGGATAGAATGTCCCCTGAAGAGCTTATGTATTGATGTTCAGAGGTGATATCATTGAATCATGAGAGTTTAATCAGTGGATGAATCCATTGTAATGGATTTACTGGGTGGTAACCTAGACAGGTAGAAGGTGACTGGAGGCGGTGAGTCACTGGAGATGTGACCTTGGGGACTTTAGATATGTCCATGGACTCCCTTCACTAGTTCTCTCTGCTCTGGCCTCCATGATGTGAGAGCAGAGTCCTTATGCTCTTCTGTCTCTCTGCTTCCCACACCATGCCCTGAGCTCTGCAGATGTCACCCAGCCTAACATGGACTGAACCCCTGAAATCTCCAGAACTGTGAGCACCTCAATCTTCCTTCCCCTAAGTTGTGGTCATCAAGTTTTTTTTTATCACATTAGTGAGAATGCTGAGTGAAACACCCAGGGTAGACTTAGCCCCCCTCATTAGATTCCCTCACCTCATACTTGACAAACACAGAAGCCATGGTGGACGTTGACCATCACAACACTAGTACAATCAAGATTTGAAATGGATCACCATTATCGTGAATGTTGTTGTGTCCAGAGTGGAGGCAGGTGAGAACTCCCTGTGGGATGCTGACAGTGGCAAATTTCTGTGCCACTGTCTCCACTGGAGAGGGCTCTTAACTTACCACACTGGAACTATCTCTGTATATGTTCACTTGCTTCACTGGACCATGAGCTCCTTCAGAACAAAGACCATGTATCATCCCTCCCAATGCACCAAGTGCCTGGAAGACAGTCTGACACATAGGAGGTTTTTATGAATACTTATTGAACAATTAAAAGGAATAGAAATGCTTCTCATACCCCCACAGCTCCTACACCCTCCCTTCCATGGCCTGTGCCATTCTGAGGATGATCGCCTGTCAATATGGGTTCCTCCCTCAGAAGGTTGTAAGACCCACAGTGGCCATATCTAAGTTGCTCTCAGCTACACTCTTTTGACTAAGTGATATAGAGTTGGTGCTCAATGCCTAGATGCTTAAAGAGCACGCTAGAGGAGGGGAAGGGGAGAGTGGACTCAATTTTAGGGAACACCTTCCATGGGCCAGATACTGTACCTGGTGCACTCCTCTCTATTCACATTAGGTGCACACAAATGCTCACCAGATGTGCATGCACACACTCAAGCCTGGGCACACGCACATAGTAGGCATCATTCTTATTTTTACAAAGGAGTAAAACTCAGTTTGGAGAAGTGAGACGACTCATTTGAGACCACACGGCTAGTGAATGTCAGAGTTCAAATGAAATAAAAATGTGGCTTGCTTTGCCATCTTACCTAGCTCTAGCCCCAGAGATCAGGAGACCCCTGCCTGACCCCCTGCTGTCCCTGGTGTGAGGGAGCCTAGGAGCTGGGCTGGCTGAAAGCTGCATTACCTGGGTTCAGGTGAAGGGCTGGGTGGTCTCACCAACACACCTTTAATACCCCAGGACTTTATTTGGATAAGCCTGGGCCCTTGGACTTCACAATCAGGTAGTGAGGCATGTAGGGAGAGAGCTTTCCCCTCCTCCCCTAGCCCTGCAGGGAAGCCGATCAATGTGCCAACACGTGCAGAGCCAAGCATGTGTCCCTGTGGCCAGCTGCCACAGGCCAGGGGTGGAGTGCTGCTGTGGTGGCCGAGGTTTCCCAGGCTCGTGGGAAGCCAATTCATATCATGGAATCCAGCCTTCCACGTCTGCTCTCTTGCCCACAGCCAGGGGACTAAACTGTGACAGAGCGCGTGTCAGGCCCTAACCCAGCTCTGTACCCTGATGGCCTGTGCAGGCCTCAGATAAGGCCTCGGTGGCCACTATGCAGATGGTAAAATTCAACTCATTAGACATTTAGAGAAGTGAGTGATGGAGCAAAGTGCTTCTATTCTACCCCCGGAGTTGAATTTCGGAGCAAGACGCTCACGTTCATGTCTGGAGATTTCTTGAGCAAATCAGGAAGGATGTGAATGTTCACTGAGGAGGACAGGAGCCATCCCGCCAGCCTCTTCCTGCAAGGTGCAGGTGTTCACAAGCATGCACCCCAGCTGGAGTCCCCTCCCTGCCCTCTCAGGGCAACTGGAAACCGCGTCTTGAACTCTTTTATGCTCCTTTGGGGGTAAACAAGGCTTGGCAAAGGTCCTACAAAGGTTCCCTTGCAGATTTTGGCCCAGGTTTTCAGAGAGTGGCATCCCACTGTGCTTTGGCATCTAAGAGCACATGGCCATCACAGGGTCCCATCTTGGTGAAGCGGAGCCACACCTGTCCAATGAAGAGAAGCTCAGAGAGCCAGGGAGGCTGCCCACTGCAGGACAGCAGCCACAGCAGGCCACGGGCCCCTCCAACCAGCCTGGACTATGTGGTCCATGGGAGCCCCAGAGGATGGCCCACCCACTCTCCACCCGAGGGGCCAGGGGTCTCCAGTTACCCTGGGTCTGCTTCCAAGTCCTCTACAGACATGAACCGAGCAAACTGGACTCCCTTCTCCTCCCCTTCCCCCCTCCTCCTCTTCTCCTTTCCCTCCTCCTTCTTCTCCCCTTTTCCCTCCTCCTTCTTCTCCCCTTTCTTTCTCCTCCTCTTCCTCCTTCTCTTCCTCTTTCCCCCTCCTTTCCCCCTTCCCATTCTTCTCCTCCTCCTCCCCTTTTCCTTCTCTTCTTCCTCTTCTTTGATCTCCTCCTTCTTCCCCTTCCCCTTTCCCTCCTCCTCCTTCTTCTCTCCTCCTTTCCTTCTCTTCCTCCTCCCCTTTTCCTCCTCCCCTTTGTCTTTCTCCTGCCCTTTCTTTTCCTTCTCCTCCCCTCCCCTTTCCCTCCCCCTTCTCCTCCTCCTCCTCCTCCTCCTCTCCCTCCTCCCCTCTGTGCTCCTCATCTCCAGCATGCTGGACACATCAGTCTGACATGTCTTTCTAATTAGGCCAGTCCTGAGATGCAGAGAAACAGGAAACCGCTGGTAACCTCAGACCCGTCCAGACTCAGGAAACGGGCAGAGACCGCGGCGGCCGGCGACGGCGTCAGCCCCAAGACGGCACAACACGGGCGGCCTCTGCCAGACCCTGCCCGCCCCTCCGCGCATACCAGGGGCCTGGCCCAGAGCAGAGATGAGAGAGCACGCCTCGCGATCACCCAGAAGCTGTCCCAGCCAGAAGGATCTCAGCGCTGATGGGGGGAGGTCTCAGAAGGCAACGGGAGCAGGATGGAGAGCCCCGGCTTGGCACCCTGGAGGCAGCAGTGTGAACTCAGCTGCCACCTCACTGCTGTGACACTGTGCGTGGAGAGCCCCTCTCTGCAAGGCCCTGTTGGCTCCTACACAGTGATGTGATGCCCACCTTAAAGGAGCCCAGTGGGGACTCAGACCACAAGACAACATTTGCACAACCCTGGCCAGTGCCTGGCACGTGCCACGTGCTCACTCCTGCCAAGGAATAGGCAGGTGAGTCACAGGGACCATTCCATCTATTCCCCACAGCTGCTCTAGGAGGAAGGGCTTTGGAGTTACATTTTACAGAGAAGGAAATTGAGTCCAGGTCTACATTACCTGCAGTGAGAGAGATGTTTCAGAATCAAGGATGGAGATCCAGACCCCAGCCTCAACACTGGCTAGTTCAGGCCCAGCAAGACAGTTAGTCCCTTCCTCCTGTGGTGTGAGCAGACCATCTGTCACTGCTAACCTCACACCCTTCAGGATGGTGTCCATCCTGTTCTTTACTTGACAATACCAGTTCTTGAGGCACAGAGAGCTGACCCCAACCCAAGAGGGAAAGACTGGCGTTTGACCGGGGTGTCCGGGGCAGGTCTCTGTAGCTTTGCAAGCCTCACCGCCTCCTGTAATGTGTCTCATGATCTCTCTATGCGACTCTGGCAGAAGACTCATGGGACCTCATGCTCAGAAAGTAAACAAAGGACAAAAACGAAATGCTGATGGAACCAAGGTCTGCACTGGCGTGGCACTGGACCAGAAATGTCCATGACAGGTGGCGTGACCCCATGGCCCCTAAAGGGCCAGCAATTGGTTCATAGAGATGCAAACACAGCCACTCCCCAAGCCAAGACTCAAAAGTTGGTTCTGAAGATCTTCAAAGAGTGAAGCAGGAATTACCACGCAATCCAGTACTTCCACTCTGGGTCTGTGCCCGAAAGCATCAACGACAGTAGGGAGTGGGACACATATTATGCACATATTTGTGGCAGCATTGTTAACAATAGCCAAGAGGTAGAAGCAACCCAGAAAAACAAAATGTGTTTTTTATACTATTCCATAGGAAGGAATAGTATTCAGCCTTTAAAAGGAAGGAAATCCTGACACGTGTTACAACATGGATGAACCTTGGGGACATTAGCCAGTCACGAAAGAACAGATCCTGATTCCACTTGCAGAAGAAACCTACAGTAGTGAAATCATACCAACAGAACATGGGAGAGCAGTTGTCAGGGCTGGGTGGAGAATGGAGTGCTGTTTCTAACGCAGACAGAGTTTCTGTTTGGAATGGATAGCGATGGTGGCCCCACAATGTTCTGAAGTGTATATTTAAAGATGGCTGTATCACGTGTAGGGACATGCATGGAACTTGAAACCGTTGTGCCAAGTGAGATCAGCCAGTCTCCGAAAGTTGAAGGTCATATGCAGTCCCTCATGTGTGCAAGCTAGAGAGAAAATAGGAAACAAAAGAGACTTTAGATAAATGAAGAGAGAGAATATAAATAGTGAAAGGGGATTTGGGGAGGGAGGAGGGGAGGAGGAAAAGGAGGACCGAGGAAGGGAACAGTTCAAATAATGCAATGTTCATAGATGAAGGTGTCAGCACCAATCTCACCAACACGCATGGGAGGGAGAAGGAGGAGCGGGGTGGGATGAGGAGCAAAACACCGAGTGATGTATAAATGTATATGTCTATCACTTTGAGCCTCACTATGACATATGAGCCCGATGCACCAACGAAAAGTATAAAAATAAAATAAATGGTTAAGATGGTAAGTGTTATGCACAATATTCTGAATTGTACACTTAAAAATGGCCAAGGTGGTATTAAAAAGAAAAACAAGCCAGGCGTGGTGGCTCACACCTGTCATCCCAGTACTTGGGAGGCTGAGACGGGAGGATGACAGATTCATGACCGGCCTCAGCAACTTAGTGAGGCCCTCAACAACTTAGCAACACCCTGTTTGAAAAATTTTTTAAAAATTTTTAAAAAGGGCTGGGGGTATAGCTCAGAGGTAGAATGCCCCTGGGTTCAGTCCCCAATACTAAAATAAACAAACAAACAAACATTACAAATAAATAAATAACAAAGCAAAAGCAAAAGCAAAAAAAATGTCAGCTGCATGAATTTGCCAGGGATCCTCCTCCCAAGAGTTCAATTCAGTGTGTGGATGATGGGCACCAACCATCAAGGTGTGACAGGAAGGACAGCAGGCCCAGGTGTGACTGAAAGGGAGGAGACTGCCCTGCACAGGGAGCCAGGGGAGGAGGTGGCTTTGCTCCTGGGGATCCATCAGGAGCCCTTTCCTGGCCCCCAGGCGCCCTCCCCGTTGGGGCACTCAGGATGTGCCCTGTCCCCTGATGGGTGTGGGGAGGCCCCTCCAAAGTCAGGGTCCAGAGAGATGCAGCTGCTGCCTTTGGTGGGGCGATGAACTCGGGAGCAGAAATGGATGACGGGGTGTTTCAGATTTTCTCAGAGCGTGGGGGGGAGGGGGAGCAGGGAAAGAAAGATCAACGTTTCTCCCTGAAATTTTACAGTCACGGATTTTAATGCAAAGAAGCTGTTGTGTGTGAGCTGTGAATCTTTGATGAAAACTAATACAGCAAGTCAAATGCCTTCCACATTGCGTCCCTCCGCAGCGCCCGGCCACGCAGGAGGAACAGCGGGTGGTGGGCTCCTCTCCTGCCTTCAGCTTAAAGAACATGTTTTTCTACTATTGATGGGGTGGGGGGAACCCCTGCTAAAATAAAGTGGAATAAAAAGACAGCCAGAGCTACAGTCTCGACCCCCAGTGAATAGCGAACTCTTCCAAGCCAAGGATAGTGAGAAGAGCAAATGCCCACACAAACCTCTCCGCACACACCTTTGCTGGCCGGTGGTCAACTGCCAACTGTGCGCCCAGAGCACGTGCCATTTGTTCTTTTTTTGTTTTTTGTTTTTTTGTTTTTTTTTTTGCGGTACCGGGGATTGAACCCAGGGGCGTTCTACCTCCGCGCTACACCCCCGGCCCTATTTTTTTTATACTTTATTTTGAAACCGGGTCTCACGAAGTTGCGAAGGGCCTCACTAGGTAGAGAGAGAGAGAGAGAGAGAGAGAGAGAGAGACAGGG
>PVJS01023738.1:0-29314 GCA_004027185.1 Glis glis
GGAGGAGGAGGAGGAGGAGGAGGAGGAGGAGGAGGGAGTGTGGTGTCCTACCCAGAGCCCACACCAGGTGGGGCCTCTGGAAATATTCTCCTGGCAGCAGGCCTCAGAGCCTCCTTGCAGGCTTCTCCAACCCTTGGCCTCTGGGAGTCGTAAACTCTGTAGCTGTGTTCCTTGCAGCCGCCCAGCAACTTTATTCTCCAGGAGAGAGGCGAACATCCCCCTCCCTCTGCGGGAAGGAGGGGCAGCCAGAGGCCTGTTTAATTTAATTTAACGCACTGTGGCTTGCCAGGTTGCCCCTGGTAACAGCTTCAGCTACTGCTTCTGCAACAAGCAGAGGATTTTTAAAGAGACAGCCCGTCTTCAGGCCAGAGTTGCACCACAGTGAACAGCCCCCACCAGCTTCATCGCAGGGATAGAGGATGAAAGCCCAGGCACACGGAAGCTTCCGATTAACTTCATTCTACATCCACCGACCCCATCTGCAAACCCACAAGCCCTCCTGAAGATGGCTCCCTCAAGTGGGATCTGTTGAGGGGCTACACTTGGAATTACTCACACAGATGTCACTCAGCCAGCTACTTTTTTGAAATTCAATTTTAGTTTTGGGAGTTGAGGGGAAGGAGCAACTAAGAGTTGCCCCTGCAATTCAGGCATACAGCCACCAGGTGGTGGTATTGCTCACTTAGTGAAACCCTAACAGGCTCTGAACTACTCAGAGTGGTGAAGGAACCCCTGGGGGGTAAGCTCTGATACTAACTCCAATGAGACTTTGGGTAAGTCCCTTCATCTTTCTGGTCTTAGGGTCCCCAGATACATAATGAGAATGATAAGGTAACTAAGTATTGTGGACAAGACTTGGAGAGAGGACCATAGAGGCACAAGTTCAAGTCCCAGCTCTGTCATCCACAAACTGTGTGGTTTGGGCATATACTTTCTTTTGGCTTGTATACCAAACAAGAGTGGCTTGGTATACAAACCAAGAAGAGTTCTGAGGACAGCCCAGCACTCCAACACTGGGTGCCTGTGACCCTATAGGGACTGCAGTCCTGGGAGAGGTGGCAGTGGAGAACAGGATGGGGCAAGACATCTCCAAACTCCAGGGCCTGAAACCCCATTGCCTCCCAAGGCACTGAAACAGGTCACAGTGAACAAATAAGTCAGCTGTCTAGAGAGCCTACCCCTGCCCAGCCCCAACCCAGACCAGGAGAAAGGGAACACAGGTTTCCTCTGAACAGGCACTGTCCTCACCACTCCCAAGAGGCCTGTCGCAGCTCCTCCTTTGCAGACAAGGACACAGCCTCCGAGGGGTGACTGGTCCCCCAGGCTCACCCACCTCAGGCCAGGCCCGTGGGACACCTGGGCCACTGCTCAGATTATAACCCATTCCGCCTGCTCTCTCTTGGGGCCTCGCCCCTGGTCAGGAGCACAGAAGGGAGGGCAGGGCCTCCTCCTCACTGCCATGATTGTTCAGCCAGCCACAAAGCAGACTGTGGTCAGAGGTCCTGAGATCACACCAGTAGGTGGCCAGGCAGCTGGGACACCAAGGCCCTTTGCTCTGTCCGTGGCCACACCTTGACACTGAACAAGGTCTTTGGCCAGGAGAGCATGCTCCAATAAATTGGAGTCCCCTTCCTTCCCAGGTTGTATGTCAGGAAAGCAGATAAGGTGATCCAGCATCCTACACCTCCCCGCTTTTGCTTTGGGGAATGTTCCCCACTTCTGAAGGATGCCCTTGAACCCTTGGGGCCTGCCCTTCTCCCCTCCAGACAGCACTGTTCTCACGTAAAGCCCCAACATACATATCCCCACCTACAGAACAGGATGGCCCTTCAAGGTGGTGTGAATGTAAAAGCACGCATTGGCTCTCGGCACTCTCTAGCTCTACCCTTCTCTTTGGCTCCCCACTGCCCTGCAGATGAGCTCCAAATCCTGAGCCTGGCATGGAGGAGTCTCCTGATGAGCTCCTGCTGGCTCTCCCCCCACCCCTTACCTCCAGGTCCAGCCTCAGGGCCGCCTGCAGATCCTGACGGGCCGCGGTCTCTAGTGTCCGAGCTTTTGCACATGACGGCCCATCTTCTTGGAATGCTTTTCTCCCTGCATCCACCTGGGTGACTCCCTCTCATCCTAAGAACCCTCTCCAGTGCCTCCTACTCTGAGAAGCCCTGGGAACTCCTGGATTGGGTAGGATACCTCCTCTGGGCTCCCAAGGCCCCTGTGATCCTTCTTTGTGTGTGTGTGTGTGTGTGTGTGTGTGTGTGTGTGTGGTACTAGAGATTGAACTCAGGGGCATTCTACCTCTGAGCTACACCCCCAGCCCTATTTTTTATCCTTTATTTTGAAACAGGGTCTCACTAAGTTGCGGAGGGCCTCACTGAGTAGCTGAGGCTGGTCGCAAAGCCGAATCCTCTGGTCTCAGCCTCCCAAGTACTGGGATTACAAGCGTGCGCCACCATGCCTGGCTCCCCTGTGTCCCTTCTAATTGTGTCTGGGTCTGGCTTTCCTGCCAGACCAAGGGCCCCTCAAGATGGGACCCCCCTTTCCTGTCCTGTCCTCACTGCCCAGCCTAGTGCCACACAGAGAAGATACCAGGGGAAGACAGGCTGGGAGATGCAATTGGTGTGGGCCATCGGCATGCTCTGGCTGAGCCTCCACACCACTCCATGGGTCTGACGCACAGGTCCTCTCCCTCTACCACCCCCCCAAGTTCACCAAGGTCTCCCTTGCCAGCGTTGGTCCCGACCCCATGCACACACACTGCTGTGTGCCCCCGGCTGTGCTTCTGCTCCTGTGCTGTGTTCCTGCTACCCCTGAGGGATGCCACTGAAGTGCTGCGGCCTACTCAAGACCCACCTGAAATCCAGGTCCTCTGGCTGGGAGTGGCCTGTCCGCCCCGCTGCATTTGGTCTGCCTCACTCTCACGGCCTTGATCAGACTTTGCCTTCTACTTGAGTTTTTGGCAAATGGCATGCAAAGGGAGCATGGGCTTCGGAGCAGAGTGTTTGATTCCCAGCTCTGACGATCTCAAGCTGTGTGACTTTGGGCAAGTCACTTTACCTCTCTGGGCCTCCATATATTCATCTGTAAAATGGGGCTAACACCTCCCTCTTGGGTTTGTTGTGAGATTGAAGTTATGGGTGTCAGGGCACAGGGCAGGCATTCAATCAAGTCCTGTTGTTGATGCCTGGGTGCTTCCCAGCAGGCTCGTGAGCTCATTCAGGTCAAGGTGCAGCTCCCGTTCATAGCACCCACCTAGGGCCTCATGCGGGAGGTTCTCAGAAACGCTAGCTGGACTGAGTGCTGCCAGGGGAGTGGAGGAGGGGTGGACGATGGAGGAGGAGGATGGAGGAGGCCACAGTGCGGGGGAACGCAGATCAACTGCAGGAGATGAATGTGGACGGCGGGGCTAGAGCCCGAGGCAGAGCTGCTGATATGCACTAGGGGTTTTATTGGTTTTCATTAAAATTCCTTCCTGAGGCAGGAGCAGCTACTCCCATAAATAACGGCATAAATATTTGATCTGGTGCCCAAGTTGGTCTAAATGCACACAAGGTTGGCAAGAATAATAATGGGAAAGCAGTTCAGGGGGGTCCAGCGCTCAGGCTGAGCTGGACTCAACATGCCCGGGGCAGCTTTCTTGGGAGGTGGAAGCTGCGGGAAGGCGCCCAGTGGCGGTGGAGAGAGAAGGCGGCCAGGGCGCGTGGGCCACGGGGTGGGGGAGCCACGGGAGGCGAGGACAGGTATCCCACACCTGCTCTGTGACGGCACCTCACTGGGGGTCACGCGGCTTATCTTGTCAAATCCTCTGTGGTCAGCCAGGCGTGGTGGTGCACGCTTGTAATCCTAGAACTTGGGAGGCTGAGACAGGAGGATCACAGGTTCAAGGACAGACTCAGCAATTTAGTGAGGCTCTCAGCAACCTAGTGAGACCCTGTTTCCAAATGAATAAAATCGGACTGGGGGTGTAGCTCGGAGGTAGAATGCCTGTGGGTTCAATTCCCAGCAACATACACACACACACACACACACACACACACACACACACACACATCCTCTGTGGTCAGAGAAATGAAGCAACCTGCCCAAGGCCACCCAGCCAACACTGGCAGAGCCAGGACTGTGATCAAGGGTGTTTAAGGCCCCCCCCACTGCACCTGCTGCCTCTTGGGGTTCATGGAAAGCATGGGAATGTGGGAGCCATGGCCTGAGCACCTCAATCCCAGCAGTACAACGCTCTCTGCTTCCCCAGATCCCGATGGAGGAGAAAAGGGGCTGGTACTTCACCATGGCAACGCTCTTCATCAGGTCAGGCTGGGGCGGGGGGGCAGGGGCAGGGATGGGGCAGGTGTGGCTGGCAGGCTGGGCCTGGAACCCGGGCAGGGGCCGGAGCAGAGGTGGCAGAGCCCGCCCCACGGCAAGGGCTTCCCAACACCCCCTCCCTGTCACGGGCCAGGGAGCTCACAGCCTGCAGGGGTTATGGGGAGGGTGCCAGCCAGCCACCGCCCCTTCTTGGCTACAGGCTAGATGGCATCTCCCTGGAGCTGGGCAGCGAGGAGCAGAAGAGGCTGCCCGCCTTCAACCGCACGCTGGCCCTGCTGCAGCAAGTCTTCAAGTCCTCGGACCTCCGCCACCGAGGTAGGGTGCCAGGGCGGGTGGGAGGGCAGCCTCCACCCTGCTGTCCCTGCGCCCATCACTAGCCCTGCCTGCCTCTGGCCTTGCCCCACCTGGCACTGTCTCCCTTCCTGGCCCCATTCCTTCCTCCCTCGTCCCCTGTCTCATGGGCTCATGTGCCCACCTCGGGAGCCCACACACCCTGCCCAGGGGAATGTGCCCATGACCAGTCACGGCAATGCCACGTGCCCAGGTCCGTCTTGGGACCTGGAGTGGAGACTCCTGAGAGCCCCTGGCTCCTGGCTGCCACCCCCATTTTATGGCCAGGGGAATGAAGACTCTTCTAGACAGGGGTGTAGCGTTTCCTCATGGGCCGACAGCCAGAGCAGGAAAGACATCCACCCCGAGGTGAAGTCAGAGGAGAGCTACGCCCCCAGAGCGGGGTGACATTAGACACAGAGAATGAGAGCTAGAGCGGTTCGCTCACTCACACATCCCCTCGCTCCTCCTTTACCCCTCTGTCCCTGGGTTGCCCAGGCAGTGACCTGCCCCATTCCTTCCTTTGACTTCATGGGGTCCAGGGCTTTGAGTGGAGGTGACTCTGCCCCTCCCCCAGCTCCCTTCCCTCTACCCCACCCCTGCTCCCTGGAGACCTTCTCCCACCCTACACCCCAGCTCTGGCCTGGTGCTACCTTGGGATGCTGCTGGAGAGGAAGGACACCTTCTCCACCACCCCCATGGGCATCCACGACTGCGGGTACTCGGGGACCGACCCCCTGGACTGCTTCGGTAAGGTACGCGTCCCCAGCCGCTCCCCCTCTGCAAACTGGGAGGGGCCGCTCCTCTAGAACCCATGGCCTTTTTGGTGTCATCCTCCAGCATGTGGCCTGCCCAGGAAGGACCCTTACTCCAGACCCCTCACTCCATCCTCTACCGAACTCAAAACGGAGGTGCTTCCTGTGGCCCTTCCTCTTTGCCTAAGACTAAGACCCTCCCCATGCCCTAGCTGACCCAAGCCTTGACTTTTCCCCTCAGGCCTGTGTCCACACTGTTCCTCTGCGGGGAGTTCCCTCCCTCCCCACCCCTGTGGCACAGCGGAAAGAAGATGGTTTTAGCTGGGGTTCCCTTTGCAGCTCTGCCCTCGGGCTGTGTGACCCTAAGGCAAATCACTTAGAACAGGCAGCAGGCAATACCAATGAGGGGGGAATGCCAAGGCCCAGCTAGAAGCCCCACAAGTATGGGGGAGGTGAAGGCTGCCTCTGGCCCTCCCTCTCACCTGCCCTGGGAAGATGGCAGAGCACCCGCTGGGGTCTGGAAGGGTTTGCTGGTCATGACTGGTGAGCAGGGCAGCAAGCTAGGCTCTGGGGAGTTGAGTGCCAGTGGGTTTGCCCCAAAGTGTTGGGTTCCATGCTATAACTGAACATATGGCAGGAAGACACGGGTAGATGTGGGGAATCAGAGTCCGTGGTGATAGGGCTGTGTGCAGGGGTGGGGTCCCTGTGCTCAGACACTGTTTAGTCTTATGCCAGACAAGCAGGCACAGAGTTTGCTCCCACCCTCTTCTCTTACCAGGCCATCGAGATTGCCAAGGACCAACCTCCAATCCTGAATCACCTGGCCAAAATCTTCCACTATCTAGGAAAACAGGATATGGCCATTGGAACCTGTAACATGGCCCTAGATGTCCTACGAGATCCGGAGCTCAATTGGCAGGCGTACTGCACAAGGGCCAAGGTAGGTTACCCTGCAGCCCCACCTCGTCCTGCCTTTGGGAATCAGAGACCAAGGGCCAGGGGCCAAGACCCTACTGCCAGAGCCCAAAGGCCTGGAGCCTTCACGGTGAAGGGAGCTTAGGCGTCATCAAGGCCCGCAGTTGTGTGTGGTAAGGTTGTTGAGGTCAGGAATGGAGGGACCCGTTCCACTGCAGGGATGCCTTCCACAGTGCCTGGGCAGGGAGCCTCCAGGCTCTTCTGGATTGGCCCAATGGAGTCAGACTGAGCAGAGCTGAAATCCGGCCTCACTTTCTATGGCTGTGGGGCCTGTGACAAGTCACCTACACCTCCCACCTTCAGTTCCCAAATCTATAAAATATGACTAATACACTTATCTTGAAAGATTGTCAGAGGCTAAAGGAATTCGCTCTGGGACATAGGGGTTGCTTTGGGGAGGCGGGAGACTACAGTAGAGGCAGATTAATGTCATGGGTCTGTCTGGCCTTGAACACAGCCCACATCACCATTTACATGCCATGGGACCTTCAGCAAAATGCTCTTGCCCAGCCGGGTGCAGTGGCACACCCCTGTAATCCCAGTTATTGGCAGGCTGAGACAGGAGGCTCACAGGTTCCAGGACAGTGTGTGGTAACTTAGTAAGACCCTGTTTCAAAATAAAACATAAAAAGGGCTAGGGGTGTAACTCAGAGGCAGAACACCCCTGTATTCACCAGCATTTTCACGACTATAATCCAAAGACTTGACCACATAACTTAGAAGAAGGAAGATGTATTTGTTTGTGGCTTTGGGGTTCAGTCCATGTGAAGTCAGGGACCATGGATCTCAGGGCATGGTGGTGGGAAGCAGAGAGAAGGAGAGCACATGGGCTGTGCTCCTCACATCATGGAGGCTGGGAGCGAGCGAGCGAGAGCCAGAGCAAGAGAGAGAGAGAGAGAGAGAGAGAGAGAGAGAGAGACAGGGAGAGAGAGAGGAACCTTAAGGCCACAGCCCCAGGGACCCACCTTCTCCAGCCACACCCTATCAGCTCAGGCCACCACCCAGGTAAATCCATCACAATGGATTTATCCACTGCTGAGATTACAACTCTCATGACTTAACTGTATCAACCCTAAATAATAAATGAGCCTTTTAGGGGACATTCTGTATCTAACTAACTAGTACCACATGTACAAAAAAACATTTGCCCAAATCTAAGCTTCAGCGTCTTTATCTGTAGACTGCAGATGGCAGGCCTGCCTCTTGGAATTGTTATGCGAGTTGAATTAGATTCTATATGTAAAACTCAGCATCGAGCGCGTAGGAGACTGATGGCTATTATTAGCTGATTCACTGTCTCTTGAGACAGTCTTCTGAGCAGTTATTCAGTGCTGCAAGTTCCACATTTAGTTGAGAGCGGCCTCCCTCCAACTCTCCCCATTGGGCCCAGATCTGCCCTCTGGAGCCCCCACAGGGGCCATGTACTATGGGACAGAGCCCTGGAGCTCCGAGTTTACTTCGCTCCAAGCTAATAAGCACCCCCCACATCTTCTCCAGTACCTTTCTCCTGACCTAGTGGCAAATTGTTCCTGGGCTTGGTCTCAATGGTTTAATTATTTTGCCAGCAGGAACTAGGCAGGAAATTCCTTCCCTATAGTTGATGTGGTTATTATTATCGATAATAAGGATTTTAATCATAATAGTAAACCATAAAACATTTCCATAAAACTCAGCATTTCACCAAGCACTTTCATGTTCATGATGTGACTTAATCCTCACAAGAATCCTGCCAGAGACCAGCCATGGGCCGGTCTACAAATGAGGCCACTGAGAGGCAGTGAACTTTCTCAAAGATCTGCATTTAATTAGTGGAAGGGAACGCCAGCCTTAGTCTCCAAATTCCATTGTCTTGTGTCTTATGCTGGCTGCCTGGCTGTAGCTCCAAAGGTCACATGACCACAGGAGGAAGGAACAGAGGAAAGGGAAATCGCTTGAGCGGCATAGAACCCTTAGCCCACACTATGGCCTGAGCCCAGACCTGGCCATGCCCGCCCCGCCCTCCTCCCTCTGCTCCTGTCTCTCACTTGCTTCTGGCCCCACTGGCCTGAGCCTCACCTAGAATGCTCTTCTCCCAGGTATCTGACTGGCCTCCTCCTCAGTTCCCTCGGGCCTGACAAAAAAAAGCAGCTTCTAGAAACCATCTTATTGAAAATGTTAACCCCTTGCCAATATTTTCTGTCCTTTCTTGGTTTACTTTTTCTTCTTAATACCAACCACTCCCTAACATACTGTTCAGCTATTTATCATGTTTATTGTCTCTCCCCCACGAACACATGAGCTCCTCAGGGCAGGGTTTTTGTCCTTTTGCTCTCTGCTGTATCCTCAGAGGCGGGAACAGTACCCGGCACATAGTAGACTCTTGATGAATATTTGTTGAGTGAATGAATGAACTGAATGTGGGCTAGAGTGTGGCTAAAATATGTTCTCTGAGTCATCACGGTAATCCCCCAGGGAGGTGTTAGTGTACTAACTTTTCAGACGTAGAAAATGGGGTTCACAGAGGTTGTGTGGTGTCCTCCAGGTCACATGGCTAATAGTGGGGAGGTCACTCCATAGGTGTTTGTTGAATGAATGAGTGAATGTATGAGGGGCTCTTACTTCATCCAACCCCCTCATTATACAGACAGGGAAAACAAGCCCAGAAAGGGGGAGTGGCTAGCCCAAGCTGGCCCAGGACCAGGACCTAGGACTCCCGGGGCCCAGCCTCAGGGGCATCTGCTGCAGCACAGAATGGCTCTGTTTACTCTTGAGAGAGAGAGGAGCTACTTGTAGGGCAGAAAGCAGGGCGGTCCTTGCTCTGCGCACCTTCCCTAAGCTGACCCTCTGTCTGCAGATCCACATCAGAGCCTACCTGCATGACCTGGAGCGGGCCAAGGCGGGGCTCGGGGGCATGCCTGACAGGAACCACCTGGCCTGCGCCAAGGCTGACCTTGAGGAAGTGGTCAAGGTGTGCCCAGGCCTCAGGACCTACGTGGACATTGGCCAGGTAAGTCAGCCTCTTGGCTTGATTGACCAATGCTCACTAATAACCTACTGACTGCCTGCCAGGCTAGACCTGGGCACTGAGGACATGCAAAGGAATAAGGGGCGTCCCTACCCACCTCCAGCCACAGGGAGGATTAAATGTGATGTGTGTACAGCACTTAGAAGAGGGCCTGCCCTCTAAGCACTCAGTAACTATGGAGCATTATTTACCTAGAAGTGCCTGCTGTGCTCAGGGAATGGTTACCAAAAGGTGACCACATTATAATCTTACATAGGAGAAAACCAAGGCCTAGAAATGGACTCGCTCAAGGTTATATGGCTAAGAGTGGAAGGGCTGGAACTGGAGTCCCAGCACTGTCCTCTTCCAGGAGGGCAGGTACAAAATTTGCGATTAGTAATTGCCAATGGGAGCCGGGTGTGGTGGCGCATGCTTGTAATCCTAGTGCTTGGGAGGCTGACACAGGAGGATCGCAGGTTCAAGGACAGCCTCAACAATTTAGGGAGGCTCTCAGCAACCTAGTGAGACCCTGTTTCTAAATAAGAAGTAAAATCAGTCTGGGATGTAGCTCAGAGGTAGAATGCCTCTGGGGTCAATTCCCAGTCCACACACACACAAAAAAAAAGTAAAAAAAAAAAATTGCCAATGGAGAACTGGGCACAGTGACACACACCTGTACTTGGGAGGCTGAGACAGGAGGATCACAGGTTTGTGGCCAGCCTCAGCAACCTCATGAGGCCTTCTGAAACTTAGTGAGACTCTGTTTCAAAATAAAATAGGGCTGGGAGTGTAGTTCAGAGGTAGAATGCCCCTGGATTCAATCTCCAGTAAACACACACACACACACACACACCACACACACACACACACACACACACACACACTGCCAAGGGAGATAGGGTGGGAAAGAGGATTTTTTTTTTTTTTTTTTTTGCGGTACTGGGGATGGAACCCAGGGGCATTTTACCTCCGAGCTACACCTCCACTCCTATTTTTTATTTTTTATTTTTGAAACAAGGTCTCACTAAGTTGCGGAGGGCCTCACTAAGTAGCTGAGACTGGCGGCGAACCTGCGATCCTCCTGTCTCAGACTCCCAAGTACTGGGATTACAAGCGTGTGCCACCACGCCGGCTTCGAAGGAATTTTTTTTAACAAGCATGGGACGTGGCGGGGAGCAGCGGCTGCAGGACGGAAGGCTCAGCCTGCTCCCCGCCCCGCCCCAGGTCTACTACTACATGGGCGTGGACGCCGTGCAGGAGCTGCTGGCGGTGGACGAGGCGGCGCTGGACCAGGCGCTGGTCTTCCTGGCCAAGGCCGGCGAGTCGGAGCTGGGCGCCGCGCTGCCCGAGCTGCAGCTGCTCCGCGGCAAGTGCCTGCGCATCAAGGGCGAGGAGGCCAACGCGGCGGCCTGCTTCAAGCGCGCGGTGGAGCTGGACGACGCGGGCTCCAGCCGCCCCGAGGGCTTCGGCTGCCTGCTGGAGGCGCTGCTGGCGCAGTGGAGCCAGGCGCAGCTGAGCGACGCCGAGCTGGGCCGCGAGGTGGACGTCTGGCTGCGCCGCGCCCAGGGCAAGTACCCCGCGGCGCGCCTGCGCCAGGAGCTGCAGCGCCTGTGGCGCGGCCACACGGACGAGGTGCTGGGGCTGGCCCGGGCCTTGGTGGCCCAGGGACGGACGGCTCTGGTGCGGCTGCTCTTCGAGACCATGGAACTCGAGGGCGAGGGCGCCGGAGCCATGCGCGGACACCGGGCGTTCTCCTTCTGAGTCGCAGGTGCCCAGGACCCAGGCCGCCGAGGCCCCGCCGTGTTGCTTGTGTGGAGCCAATCAGATTCCCCTTCGGAAACCGTGCAGGGTATGTTGAGGCTCTATGACAGTTTGAACTGCACACCCGGGCAGAGGAGCCTGGTTCAGGAGAGCACAGGAGGCTGGGACCAGGCCTGACGCCACTGGGAAACTGCCAGTTGAGGGAGAGAATTTTGCAAACGTGCAGAAACATGCAACTCTTCTGAAAGAAACAAGATAGTTGTCCCAGTTGTGGCGATTTTCTGGTCCCTGAGGCCTGAGTGCTTGTCTGGATTCTTAAGAGTCACAAGCGAGCACTCGTGTCCTTATAATGAAGTCCCCTTGCCAGCCGGTGCAGTCAGCGGTGCACCTGTAATCCCAGCTCCTCAAGAAGCTGAGGCAGGAGGACTGAGAGTTCAAGCCAGCCTGGGCAGTTTAGCAAGACCCTGTCTCAAAAGAAAGAGAGAAGAAAAAATGTAAAAAGAATAAAAGCCCCCTTTACTTGAGTTGACTGCATTCTCGGGTCCTGCAGCCAGAAAAGCCCATGCTGGAACACAGGGCAAGGTCGCACTGGGCGTGGGCTAAGGACACAGACCTAATTTAAATGTGCGAGCCTGTTCCTACCTCTCTACCTGTTCTCCAGCAGGCGTCATCCTTGGTCAGCTTGGTCTGAAAGACCTCCTAAACGCCTTGAAATAGAACTCAGCAATAGAACCTTGGCTTGACTTCTCTGTTCTTGAGGAAATCTAGAAGTCCCACCCATTGGGTAGTGCCACCTGCCCTTGAACCTTCTGCAAGAGAATGCTGGAGATCTTGGAGTGTTACATACTTGGAATCATAGTCATAGATCTTAGCTGTGGAATGTTGCCAAAGACCTGGACTGTGCCACTAAATTGTAGAATGACTGAGCTAGATTCTGTGGCCCCACACACAATAGCTGCTTTGGGGGGGTATTGGGGATTGAACCCAGGGGCATTCTACCCCAGCCCTTTTTATTTTTTATTTTCAGACAGGGTCTCACTAAGTTGCTGAGGCTGGCCTTGAACCTGCGATCCTCCTGTGTCAGCCTCTCAAGTACTGGGATTATAGGCATGTGCCACCATGCTGGGCTCACAATAGCTAATTTAACCCCAAATTCTGGATTAAGTTCTTGCCAGATTCCAGGAACACTGGTTGTATATACTTGTAACATAAACATGGTTTATGATTTCCTTTGCATCTTTTCCTTTCTCTGAAGAGCCATCCTCCCTTCATTGTTCATATCGGTGGTCCTCAGAATTGACCAGGGACAGGCATCACCCTCGCTGCACCTCTGTGTCCCCTGATGGAGAACAGACTGCAGGCAGCCTCTTAAAGGCCACACCCTCCAACCCCCTCACTGTATACACGTGGGAAGACTGAGAGCCACAGAAGGGAAGTGGCTTGCCCAAAGTCGCACTTAATATCTTCCTCACCCCGACCCTCAGACTCACTTTCAGCATTTTTGAGATTTGGAAAAATAGTAGGAAACTGGTCAACACTAACGCATGAAGTGTTTACGTGTTAAGGTTTGTGTGTCACTTGCCACATGGTGCACTCTGGTCCTCACTGTGACGACACTCTAACAGCACTGGTGGCTTTCCAGATACCTATGAAACCTGGACAGTGCAGCCACCGTCAGGCCCCTGAATTCCACCTCATGGCTCATTGTGGCTCACCACTTTGCATGGTGGGATTCTCTATCCGCCCTCTTTCTCCTCTCACCTCTGTTGCAACAGAGGCCAGGAGGTGACTCAACAATCTGTGGAGCCGGGCGTGGTGGCGCACACTTGTAATCCCAGTACTTTGGGAGGCGGAGACCGGAGGATCCGGGTTCGTGGCCAGCCTCAGCTCTCTCTCTCTCTCTCTCTCTCTCTCTCTCTCCTTAGTGAGGCCCTCCGCAACTTCGTGAGACCCGGTTTCAAAATAAAGTATAAAAAATTGGGCCGGGGGCGTAGCGCGGAGGTAGAACGCCCCTGGGTTCAATCCCCAGTACCGCAAAACAAAACAAAACAGTCTGTGGCACACATGGTCCTGTCTTCCCTCCACCCTGCCCACGGTCCTCCCTTCTCCACCCAAGACCAGGACTGTGACCTTCCCTAGGATGGAAATGCTTTCCCGTCTCCTGTTTGCCAGACAAACTGAATTTACGGAAGTTTGCGCTTTTTTTGTTTTGTTTTGTTTTTCGTTCTTGGTACTCGGGATTGAACCCAGGGCATTCTATCTCTGAGCTATACCCCCGGTCCTTTTTATTTTTTTATTTTGAAACAGGGTATTGCAGCCAGGTGTGGTGGCATATGCCTGTAATCCCAGTACTTGGGAGATTGAGACAGGAGGATCATGGGTTCAAAGTCAGCTTCAGCAACTTACTGAGGCTCTCAGCAACCCTATTTCCAAATAAAAAATAAAATAAAATAGGGCTGGAGGTATAGCTCAGAGGTAGAAGGCCCCTGGGTTCCACCCCTAGTACCACAGAAAGGAAGGAAGGAAGGAAGGAAGGAAGGAAGGAAGGAAGGAAGGAATTGTTAAGTTACTGAGGGTCTCGCTAAGTTGCTGAGGCTGGCCTCAAACCTGCCATCCTCCTGCCTCTGCCTCCCAAGTACTAGAATTATAAGCATGTGCCACCACACCAAGCTTTCCTGTCATTTCTATCCCAAGTGCTTGGCTCCAAGGCACCTCCTCCAGGAAGCCCCACCCCACTCTACCCTCACTTCTCTTCAGTTACCCCCATTTTCCACACGGAGGCTCTTGGGCCATTTTGTCCTGCTGCATCTCGTTTACTTCCTTCTCCTTGGACCGTTTTCTGTCTGCATGTCCGTTGCCCCCACGTGACTCTGGGTTCTTTCCATCAAGAGCCACATCCGATTTGCCCCATGGCCCTGCTCTGAGCTTGGCACACAAGAAGGGTTTAGTTTGGGTTGTTGAGCTGAGTAAACACACAGCAGCGACCTGGCACCACAGTCCCAAGCAGGTGACTGCATTACCAGGTCCACAGGACTAAGGTTGGGGCCAGGTCTGCAGCCCAAGACCCTTGAGCTCTAAAGCTCAGACCGAAAACATGGCTTTTATTTCTACCTCCTATCCAGCCTCACACCAGTTCCCCAGTTCCATGATTGGGAAATTGAGTCCCAAAGAGGTCAAGCTCAAAACTGCCTCTAGACTCATGGTCCAGTGCTCTTTACCTTTTTGGGGATGCCTCCTTGCCAAGTGCACTTCCATCAAGCCCAGGAGGACCACAGTTCTTCCAATCAGTCACTCAACAAATATTTACCAAGCATAGTACCAAGCTCTGGGGCTGTGGTAGGGAAGTAGACAGCCCCTGCCCTTGCCTTCAGGGAGTTTGTGGCCTGGACCATGCAGAACAGTTATTCGGGCTTTATGGGCCACAGCAGGGACCCCGGAAGACCTATGGGAAGCTATCAACAGTTTTAGCTGACAGAGCTGGCTGCCACTGTTCTCCATCCCAGGCACCCTCAGCCAGGGTGAGTGGCTTTCCACAGCCCAGTGGGGAGGAGAGTGTGGCCGTCCCTGAAGCCCAAGACCTGGCCCTTGGCTGCCTCTCTTCAGCAAGTCACTGCTCAGGCCAGGACTGGCAGTCCCTGGCACTGGGGCCCTAAATGCTAGGGGAGGCCAGTGGATGGGTTATCTTTAATTACAGGTTTGAGACCGGAGGGACATCCCTGCCCACGGGGTGGCTGGGAGGACAGCAGCCATGGAGCTGAAGTAGCAAGAGCTCCCAGGGGAAACACTGCAGTAATGAAGATGGATCACACCTTGTCCTGCCCACCCACTCCTTCCTCTGGGTCTAGCAGCCATCACCTGGCAGCCAGGAACTTGTGTTCAGCCAGTGTGAGCAAGGCATGTTAAAGACTGTGAATAGGGATGAAATCCTGCAGTTACGGCTTCCTAGGATCTCAGAGTTGGAAAGAACCTTGGTCGTCACCCATTCCAGCCCCCCATCTAGAGCAAGACTCCTCCCTACAGTGAGTGTTCTGAAAGGAGGCTCTCAACAGTTGCATGTCTCTGGAAGACAGGCAGCTCAGTTCTTTATAAAGGAATCAAAAAATTTCCAACAGGTCTAAGTCTCCTGAGTTTGCCCCTCTATTGAGTTGAAGTCTTTTCCACAATTTCTTACCCTAATTCAAGTGCATCTTCTCGGGCCATACAGAACAGACCCTAAAAGGCAAAGTGACCTTGAATGAAATCCTCTCCTCGGGCCCCATTCTCTTGTTCTGTCATGGCACCTGTTACGGTGTTGGAGTTGTTCAGAGGGTGACAGGCTATTCTGCCAGCAACCAGGCTGAGCTCTGGCCTGGCCGCCAGCTGCCAGCCCCCACCCAGACCCGCACAGAGTGGCTGCCTGCATCTGAAAGCAGAACAAAACAGGATTTCTCTCTGTCTCTAATCAGACCCCAAGGGAGCACCCTGTGTGGATGATGGTGGCTGCGTGCCAAATGAAGTGAAATATCTCCTTTTCTCGGGCTGTTAACTTTTTTTCTTGTTGGAGGAAAGGGAGGATAATGACATTTAGCACTTTACAACTCTGCAGTAAAATGAGCAGATGGAAACAGATCCCCAGCATCCTGGGCACGCTTTCAGCAAGAAACCCTCCCAGTCCATGGGGCCAAAGTGACTGGCGGGCTTGCTGATGGGGACAGAGACACAGCAGCTCCCCTCTCCCAGCTGCTCCAGGCGCCACACCTGCCCTGGTTACCACTTCCTTGCCTCTGCTCATGCTGTTCCACCTAGCTAGAGCACCCATCCTCCTCCCAGGTCTGGTTGGAACACAGCCTCTCTATTTGTTAAGGTGAGGAGGAGTATTAGTTAGCTTTCTGTCGCTGTAACAAAATATCTGAGAAAAACAACATAGAGAAGGAAAGACTTGTCTTGGCTCACAGTTTCAGAGGTTTGTCCATGGTTGGTCAGCTCCATCGCTTTGGGCCTCATGTGAGGCAGGACATCATGGTGGAAGGATGTAGCGGAAGAAAGCTGTTCACCTCATCGCAGCCAGAAAGGAACAAGATTTAGTGCCCAAAGGCCACACCTCCAAAGACCTACTACCTCTAACTAGGTCCCACCCCCTACAATTTCACCACCTCCCGATAGTCCGTTCAGCTATGAATTCATCAATGGATTCATCCACAGAGGAGGCCAGATCCTTACCATCCATTCGCTTCCCAAAGTCCCACCTATGAACATTGCTGCATTGGGGACCAAGTGTCAACACCTGGGCCCTCGGGAACATTGCAGATCCAACCATAGTAGGAGGAAAAGAGGAGGGAGATGTTCTTGAGGAGAGAGTGGTGAGCAGACTTCTGTGGAGCTGTGGAAAAGATCCAGGTGGCCACGGAAGGACAATTGGACTGAGCAAGGAAGGTCCCCAGGGGATGGTCATAGAAAATCATTGCCATCAAATCACCATCAAAATGATTTACTGAAGCCGGGCGTGGTGGCGCACGCTTGTAATCCCAGTATTTTGGGAGGCGGAGACTGGAGGATCCGGGGTTCGCGGCCAGCCTCAGCTCGCTCGCTCTCTCTCTCTCTCTCTCTCTCTCTACCTAGTGAGGCCCTCTGCAACTTCGTGAGACCCGGTTTCAAAATAAAGTATAAAAAAATAGGGCCGGGGGTATAGCGCGGAGGTAGAATGCCCCTGGGTTCAATCCCCGGTACCACAAAAAGAAAAAAAAAAGATTTACTGAAAACATGCCGTGGCCGGGCACTGTGCGCGTGTTCCACATGCCTTACCCCATTTCATGCTCACAGCCCGTGAGCTGTGCATCGGCGTCATCCCCATCTTTTACAGAGGAGGAAACTGAGACTCAGAGAGGTTAAGCAGCCTTCCTAAGACCCCTTCACACAGCACTGAGTGGCAGGTAGGCTAAAGAGTACTGATGAATGTTTTTTTTAACGATTTGGTCGTTAGGTTACTTCCTCTTCTATCACATGTGTTGCTCTATAAACCGAACACATAAAATCTGGATGGATTTTTCACGTTTTTATTTCCAAGCCCATCAATAGTTCTGTGGTGGGGCCTGTTCCACTTGGGCACATAAATTGTTTGGGTTTTGCTAACACAACTTTGGTTACGAGTCAAGACATGTGTATAGAGGTAAGTTGCTGTTAGAAGTTGTGAGTGCAGACATCAGGCTGTGCATCGAACATCAGAGTATGCCTCCTTTATTCTCTTTTTCCTAGTTTTGTTGGCCACAGAAAAGCTAAACAACCTTTGAGCTTCGGTTGCCTCATCTGTAAATTATTTATAATGATATGTGTGTGTGTGTGTGTGTGTGTGTGTGTGTGTGTGTGTGTGTTTCTGTGTGGGGGGGGTGTGCGTGTATCTGTGTGTATGTGTGTTACTATGGCCTTTGAGCCACACCCTCAGTCCTATTTTATTTTTTATTTTGAAACAGGTTCTCACTAGTTGTGGAGGGCCTCGCTAAGTTGCTGAGGCTGGCTGCAAACCTGCAATCCTGTCTCAGCCTCCCAAGTACTGGGATTACAGGCATGTGCTACCACACTGGGCTCCTATTTTTTTTTTTTTAAACAGGGTCTCACTAAGTTGCTGAGGGCCTTGCTGAGTTGCTGAGGCTGTCCTTGAACCTGCGATCCTCCTGTCTCAGCCTCCCAAGTACTAGAATTATAGGCATGCGCCACCACACTTGACTTATAATGATATTTACAATGATATTTATACAGTATGGAATTGTTGTAAGGATTTAATCAGATGTAGGTGTAAAGTATTTAATATTGTCCCTGGCACATAGCAAGGACTCTAAATGTTAATGCCGATGACAATGACAATAACGATGATGATGGTTGGTGCCACACTATTTAATTTTGAGGAATCTTGACTTTAAAAGCCCCACTCTCAAAGTCTGGCATGATGGTGCACTCCTGTAATGAGACAGGAGGATCACAGGTTTGAGGACAGACTCAGCAAGTAGTGAGACTCTCATCAACCTAGTGAGACCCTGTTTCCAAATAAGAAATAAAATTGGGCTGGGGTGTAGCTCAAAAGTAGAATGACTCTGGGTTCAATCCCCAGTACCACAAAAAATAAAAAAAAATAAAAAGTCCCACTCTTATGGCTCCACTCTGGTCTCCAATCTTCATTGACACTGAGCAATGAACAGTGGTGTGCTCTGGGCCAGGGAGGAGGGGCCCCTGGGACAGACGGAGATTCACGTGCCACACAGTGGAGGTGTTGGGGTGTTCCTCCAGAACCAGAGGCAGCAGCAAAAGAATAGTGGTTTCTTCTGATGGATGAGGGGAGCAACGGGTTCCCCAGAGTCAGCATGGGGGAGAAAGAAACATGGGCTGAGGGATGGGAATGGATGCTCTCAGTGACATCACTTATCCAACCTTCACATCACCCTGTGTGACGATATTAGGATTTCTGTCTTGCTGACAGACATGTGAAGTAATTTGCCAAGGTCACCCAGCTAGGAAGTGACTACAAAGCCACCTCCCTCCTTCAGTTCAGTCTGTCTGGGCCAGGCTGGGCTAAGGGTACAGAGGGTGGACTCAGGAGTCCCTTGGGTGGACTGTCCCTGGACAGGTGTCTTTGGAATCTGTCCCCTCCTTTCCCCTTACTGCCCCATCTGGGCCATTATGAGTCTCCCTCCTAGACTTTCTCCCCATCTTCTTGCTCCTCTGAGTTCACACCCTGTGAAAAGAAACACAGTTGGCCTGTGGTCTCCTGGTGCCAAGCCCTCCCACTGCCCACAGGCCTGCTTCCACACAGGGGGTGTCTGCCTGGGGGCGCTGAGCAGAGGAGGTGGCCATCTTCCTGGAGTGCCAGTTACACCCGTTTCCACGACAGCACATGCTGTGGAGAGGAGTGCAAAAGTTCTGGTGACTTTGCTCAGAGGAGTTTGTGTGGTGGGGTGGGGGGAGGCCCAGGAGGGGATCACACTTCACAGGAAAGGTTTCTGTGGCCTCAAAGAAGATAAACTCACAGCCTGGTCCAGCAGGCCCCAACACTGTGGCTCCTGATGCCTCTCCAGTGGTGCATCCCTGGCACCTGGGTGCGCTCTGTGCCCCAACTAGAATCAACTTTTAGCTTTCTTCCTTATATTTACTTTTATTTTTTGGTACTCGAGATTGAACCCAGGAGCATTCTACCTCCTATTTACACCCCAGCCCTTTTTATTTTAAAACAGGGTTTCACTAAATTGCTGAGGCTGGCCTCAAACCTACAATCCTCCTGTCTCAGCCTCCCAAGTACTGGGATTACGAGCTAGTCCCTGTGCCTGGCTAGCTTTCTTCCTTATAATCAGTAGCAACTTACTGACCCTCTGAGCAGAATGTCTTTCCACTCTGCTTTTTAACTGGGAAGCTCCATGGTGTGTGTGTGTGTGTGTGTGTGTGTGTGTGTGTGTGTTTGCTGGGCTGAACTACACCCCCCAGCTCTTTTTATTTTTTATTTTGAGATAGGGCCTCATGAAGTTGCCCGGGATGACCTCAAAATTCTAATCCTACTGCCTCAGCCTCCTGAGTTGCTTGCATTACAGATGTGTGTCCCTACACCCAGCTTGTTTTTCTTTTTGATAACTAATAAATGAGTGAAATTCTCTCTCTCTCTCTCTCTCTCTCTCTCTCTCTGCTTTTTTTTAACTTGTAGGGCTTTAACCATGAATGAGCTCTGTAAATCAAGACTTTCAATAAATTACTGATCGATTGATTGATTGATTGAAATGTCATACAGTAAGTTACTAGCAGTGAGGAGCCAGATGCTGGGTCTCCAATACCCTGGACTTTCTCAATGGGGAGCAAATCTACTCTGTGGCTGTCTTGACCAGGCTGAGCTCCTCCAGGCGCAGAGCCTCCTGCAAACTCACAGTCACATGCAGCATTCTTGGCCTGCTTCCCAAGGGGGTCGTGAGCATTAATTAGTTACCATTGGTAAGTGCTCTGAAGATGTGGGGGTATATAAACACGGTATGTCATTAGGCCTCTCCACACCACAATGCTCTGCAGCCTGGGAACTGCTAATTGAGAAATAATTAACACCTTAGGGTACAGAGGACAGCTGCCTGGTTTTTTCAGGATTGCAAGAGATATAATAATGTGCAGAGGGAACCAGGAGAAATAAAAGGCTAGTTTGGATGTGTGGGTCCTGAGAAATTCTGAAGATAATTGATTCTGCTTCTAAAGAGGAGCAGTGGGGAATATTGCTCCAGTACAATCTCTGGGACTGCCTGGGGAAAGTCTTCCCACAGTGCTGGGCTGTAGAGGCCAAGGAGGGCTCTTAGAGTCAGAACTCGGGTCTACTCAGCTCTGCCCTGCCTCCTAGTCATGTGCTCCAGCCCAGCTGTATTTGCTCAACTGTGACGATATCATGCATCTAAAATCCCCCTGAACTTCCCTGACCAGAGTGTCTAGTGCCTTTCATGTCTAACTCAGACTGCACATTACACTATTCTGGGAGAGACTACAAATACTGATGCCCGGGCCTACCCCAAATGGTGTGTGTGTGTGGGGGGGGTGCACCCAGTGATTCCAGGGCAGTCAAAGCTGAAAACCACAGTTCTGACCAGTGTGCCGAGCACTGTTAGAAGCTGTGAGAAATGAAGATGCAAACCTACCACACCCCATGCCTCCCTCACACCAGCTCATCACTTCCTGATCTGTGCCTTTGAGTGTCCTGGTCCCTCTGCCTGACATGCCACTCCACTCCCACTGTCATTCTTGTGCTGGTAATCCCTGTGCATCCCTCAGGTGGCTCACAGGTCACCTCCTTAGTGAGCCTCCTTCCTCCAGGCTCCCACAGGGCCTTGCTCAGGCCCCATGAAACCACGGATCACATAGCGTTGTCCCTGGGAGCTCCTGGAAGCTGAGAGCTGCTTCCAGCAAAAACTAGAATCACCCATGTCTTACCCTGGGCCTGGCATATTTTAGGCATTCTGAAAACTGTAGTTGTCATTGGGTAGAGTTGCCTGCTTCTTGTTGCAGCACATCATATGATACATTCGCACATGTTGTTCCCTGGGTCTGGAAAGTTCTTTCCCCAGGTATCTGCAAGGCTCTGTATCTCACCTCCTTGGGGTCTTCTCGATGAGGCTTTCTCTGGGCATCCTGTTTTAAATTGCCTACTCCATTCTCCTTCCCTAGTTAGCATTTCTCCATAGCATTTAACACCTTCTGACTGAAAGACCGTGTCTTAATTTAAATTTTTGATAATTTGTTCACTCTGGAATTTTTGCCTTAATTTTGATTTAAAAAATCATTGCATTAAAATCCTATTTATCTGATTCCTACGTTCCTTTGGTCCCTTTTCCTCCCTCTGCATAAATTTCACCATACTGGTTTAACTATCTCCTTTCTCTAGAATTTAAGCTACAATGAATGCAGGGAATTTTGTCTGTTCTGCTCACTTCACCATTCCCAATGTCTGTAACAGTGGCTCATACAAGGTAGCTGCTTAAAAAAAATCTTGTGGATGAAAGTTTTAATTCATATTTATTTATTGATTGATTGATTGATGCTGAGAATTGAACCCAGGGGCATCCTACCTCCGAGCTACACCCCCAGCCCTATTTTTTTTAAATTTTGAAACAGGGTCTCGCTAAGTTGCTGACAGCCTCACTAAATTGCTGAGGGTGGCTTCGAACCTGCGATCCTCCTGTCTCAACCTCCCAAGTACTGGGATTACAGGCGTGCGCTACCACGCCTGGCAAATTCGTGTTTTAAAGACCGTCTTGGGCACTGTCATAAAAGTGTCTTTCCTCCTACTGTTTTCACAGTTGTAAAGTTACTTAGATTGAAATCCTGTATAACGACACTGCCCAGCGGGTTGTCGCAGTCACAGGTCGCCACCCGTCCTCCGATTCTGACGCCAGGCAACGGGAGGGAACTCGAAGGCCGGGTTTGATCATAGAGTTACGACTTCCGCATTCCTAGAGGGCACTTCCGGAATGATACTCTTGTTGCTGCCCAGGCCAATCGATGATCTTGGGGAGAGGCGGGTTTTCTCTGGTTGGCTAACCTCCCGGAAAACCTCTTACGTGCGTCCAGAGTGGGGTGGGGCCAGAGCGCCCCCGTCCCTGTCCCGGTGAATGCGGCCTTTTGATTGGCAAGAAGGATGGAAGGCGGGGCTTGGGGCGAGCCGGCGCAGGCGCATTGGCCCGGCGCGGCGGACGAGCTGACGGCGTTGGCAGGGACTGCAGTGGTGAGCGTGGGTGACTGCAGGACGTGCGCGGCGGGCGGGGAAGGCAGAGTGAAGCGATGGCCGGGTTCTGGGTGCGGGGACCCAGGACTTGGTGTCCGTTTCCCCACGCCCGTCCTGTCCTTGAGTTGGGACGGGGTCACAGTCACATAAACTTGGATGCTGTTGGTCTGTTGCCTCCGTTGTGAAGTGAGGGCAGCACTTCCCCCTCGTTGGCCTCGGGTGGTCGTGAGAGTCACGGCGTTCCTAGAAGTGCCACCTGGAAGGGCCTCGGAGTCACCTGGTGGCCAAGCCAGTCTTCCCGTTTTACGACCGGGCAACAGGTTGGGGAGTGGAGTGACTAGACCAGGGTCACCCCCAGTGAAGGCTGAGCCAGTTCTTAGTGTGGGGTTGCTTTGCAGTTTTATAGAGCCCGGCCCGTGATGGAAACGTCTTGGGATTCGGAGGAAGGGCCCTTGCCTCCCAGGGGTGACCCTGCACCTGTTTGCTGTCGCTTGACATAAGTGACTACATATCCCAGAACCTCCCTCTTCTGTGAGTTGAGAATAATAATAATGGCAGCAAACACTGTGGCATTTACTGTGTACCAGGCACTGTTGTAAACCCGTTGTGTACAGCTTTCCTGATTGGATTGCCAAGCGGTGCCTCTCAAGCTCTTAATATTTGTGCAGTGCACAGGGGAAATGGATGAGGCTGCTTGAGGTTGAAGGGCACCCGCTAGTGGACCCGAAGCTGCCGAAGGTAACCAACTGGAGATTCTAGCACTCCAGAACTGACAGACCTCAGTAACCTATTCTTAGTGTACTGCTGGGGAGCTTTGCTCCATGGACTGTGCTGAAAAGTAGAGGTACTCACTAACTTTGTACTATAAATCAAGAACCTTAAAACAGTTGATACCCTTTGAGTCATTAATTCCATTCCTTAAGTGTCTCCCCAATATAAAGAAAAAAGAAGAGAGCCATCTGTTCATTGTAGGTTATGCATAAGAAAGAAAACAAACAACTTTGGTGGTTGGAGAATAATTTTTTACATAGTTCATCCGTGAAAGGATGCACTGCCATTAGAAATGTGTGACTACTTTGTAATATCACAGAAGAATACACCTATTCATTGACCAGTGGCTGTGAAGTCCCTGCCCCATGCTGAGGATACAGTGGTGGGCAGGATAGGTGGGTCCTTGCCCACGCAGAGCTGAGTGTCTGGAGGAAATCAGGCGGACAAATGAGCAGTCACCCCCCAAAGAAGGATTAGTGTTTGATGGGGGACCAGTACAGGAGAAGCCAGTCTTTTGGGGTATAGGAGTGGAACAAGGAAGGCTTCCTAGAGGATAGGATGGTTTGTATATAAAGATGTATATCTAGATGTTTGTATATAAAGGGGAGAGGGGTGTTCTTCATAGAAGGGACAGTGTAGAGGAGTACGGTGAACTTGGAACAGGGAGAGGGCAGCGGTGAGCCAAGGTCAGAAGGGGCCAGCTCACAGGATAAGGTTGTGGGGTGCTGTGTACACCCTGAAGGTCAGAAGCTTAGACCTTATTCTCAGGACAGCAAGAAGCTATTTTGAGCAGAAAAACTATTACCATCAGTGTACTGGCAGCCTCTCCCATGGCTGCACATGGAGAACAGATTGAAGAAGGGCAGAGATGCAGGTCAGGAGACCAGTGAGGAGGCTGTTACAACAGCCTGGGTGAGAAACAGCAGTGGCGTGGACTGGGGTGCAGGCTGTGAAAGTGGAGAGGGGGCAGGAATGACAAGGCCAACAGACTATGAGTGTCAGCCACAGTGAGGGGCAGAGTAGATGAACCCAGGTTTCTGGTTTGGGTGAAGAGCCACTCGTAGTGCCATTCAGAGTGGTACTTCCAGGCACCTCTGGAGGGTAGTGGGTTTGGGGAGATGCTGAGTTCATGCTGGGGTGCAGAGTTTGAAGTAGCTGGGCAGTGTGTTCTCCAGGGGTAGGTGGATATATAGATCCAAAACTCAAGGTGAATGACACAAGGAGCAAAGATGCAGACTGACCAGGGAATGTGTGTTGGGAAGAGGACAGAGGCACCTGAGATTGATACCTAAGCGGACGCTAGGCAGAAAGGACAGGACTTGCAAAAGAGGCCAGGGATTGCAACAAAACACCCACAGCAGTTGGCTGAGGGATTATAGTGGATGTTCTTTGTTTTGGTTTCCCCTGCCCCCCGCCAGATTTCTACAATAATAGCAAACATCAATCAAGCTCATAGCATGTGCCAGGTACTGTTCTAAGGTGTTTTCCTAACTCTTCTAAATTCCCACAGTAAACCTACAAGGTAGATCCCATTGTCATTACCATTTTACAGATAAAGAAACCGAGCTCAGAGGGGCTAAGGCAGGTGTCCTAAGCCACACAGGATGCGGTCAGTGAGAAGCCCGCCTGGAATCCAGGCCGCCCGATTCCAGCGCCTGTGCCATCACTACTAGGTGGTGTCTCCACAGTGTGTTGGTATGTTTTCATAACCAGGAAAATACTGATTTTTTTAAAAAGAAGTGGAAGTAAGAGTTAAGAGTAGTGCTTTGACCTAGGATATTGGAAATAGAAGGATTCACATCTGCAAAACTCAGCCTGTCTTGGTCTTGGAGTTTGCTGGAGACCAGACTGAGTGGCTGCCCTGTGATGTTGGAACCCAGTTGGAGCTCATTCCCGCACAACTCGTTTTTTTCCCCAGGTGCTGTTTCCTTGTGCCAGGGTGTCATGGAAGGGCTGCTCACGAGATGCAGAGCGTTGTCTGCCCTGGCTACCTACAGCCGCCAGCTCTCTGGGTACATTCCCCACAGGTGTCACCAGCATGCCACAGGGAGAGTGCAGCGCTTGGTACTGTCCCGCGTGTTCCAGCCGCAGAACCTGCGGGAAGATCAGGTGCTCTCCTCGGAGGGCAAATCTGGGGACCTGACCTGTAAGAGCCAGCGGCTGATGCTGCAGGTGGGCCTGATCCGCCCAGCAAGCCTCGGCTGTTACCACCTCCTGCCGTACACCGTTCGTGCCATGGAGAAGCTTGTGCGAGTGATCGACCAGGAAATGCAGGCCATTGGGGGGCAGAAAATCAGCATGCCCAGCCTCAGCCCGGCAGAGCTCTGGCAGGCCACCAACCGCTGGGACTTGATGGGCAAAGAGCTGCTAAGACTGAAAGACAGGCATGGCAAGGAGTACTGCTTAGGACCAACTCACGAGGAGGTCGTGACAGCCCTCGTCGCCTCCCAGAAGAAACTGTCCTACAAGCAGCTTCCGTTCCTACTCTACCAGGTGACAAGGAAGTTTCGGGATGAGCCCAGGCCCCGCTTTGGTCTTCTCCGTGGCCGAGAGTTTTACATGAAAGATATGTATACCTTTGACTCCTCCCCAGAGGCCGCCAGACAGACCTACGGCCTGGTGTGCGAGGCCTACTGCAGCCTGTTTGACAGGCTGGGGCTGCGGTTCATCAAGGCCCAGGCAGATGTGGGCAGTATTGGGGGCACAATGTCTCACGAGTTCCAGCTACCGGTGGATGTTGGAGAGGACTGGCTTGCAGTCTGTCCCAGCTGCAGCTTCTCAGCCAACGTGGAGACACTAGACTTGTCACAAAAGAACTGTCCTGCCTGCCACAGTCCACTGACCAAAACCAAAGGTATTGAGGTAGGGCACACATTCTACCTGGGTACCAAGTACTCCTCTATTTTCAATGCCCAGTTCACTGATGCCCACGGTGAACCATCCCTGGCTGAAATGGGGTGCTATGGCTTGGGTGTGACTCGAATCTTGGCTGCCGCCATTGAAGTTCTCTCTACAGAAGACTGTATCCGCTGGCCCCGCCTCCTGGCCCCCTACCAAGTCTGCCTCATTCCCCCTAAGAAGGGCAGTAAGGAGGCGGCAGCTGCAGAGCTCACAGGGCACCTGTATGACCACATCACAGAGATGGCGCCTCAGCTCCGCGGGGAGGTCCTGCTGGACGACAGGACCCATCTCACCATTGGAAACCGACTGAAAGACGCCAACAAGCTCGGCTACCCCTTTGTGATAATCACTGGCAAGAGGGCCCTGGAGGACCCTGCACACTTTGAAGTTTGGTGTCAGAGCACTGATGAGGTGCTCTTCCTCAGCAAAGAAGGAGTCATGGAGTTACTGAGCCAGGTGCAGGTTGTCTAAGTGTCCCCGTCTCGCAGCCTTGGCATTCACTAGCACTGCAACTTCCTACACTCCTTTCCTAGGCGGCCTCCCCAGAAACAGGGCAGCTCACGGAAGGTGAGAACATGTTAGGGAAACCAGTATTTGCCCACTCATTGGTTCAGATTATTTGTATTTAAAATCATTAACGTGATCCCTTTCTCTGGGCTGGTCATGCCGCCATATGCCTTTCCTTTTACATTGCATCGTGGAAGCTTCTGTTAGGAAGCTGAGAGACAAGAAAGAGACCCAAGTTCTAGTCTTGGCCCTTGGGGATGTCGTTTCCCTTCTCAGCTGAGTTTCCCACATGTAGGATGGGAATGGCTGAAGGCCGAGGGCCTCATGCGCCATTCAGTCCACAGAACGAGCCCCCAGCCCTCCTCCCTGAGAAGCTAAGCTGGGAGTGTAGGGGAAAAAATCAGGAGACCTGATTGCCACCAGTTCATTGGTGAGTTGACACATCTGCTCCCTTGCTGCGGGCTCAGTTTCCCCATCTGTAACATGAGAAAATGGAACTACAGCTGTCACTGGGTGGTTCCACAAATGGTCTGTGACAGGCAGCTCTGGTTCCTCTGACCCTGTGTAGTCAAAGCATCCTGAAAAAAAAAAAAACACACACAAAAAAAACTACCTCCAGAGACTTGGCCCTGAGGTGGCTTAAGCACTGAGATCATGTTTTCTTGATTGAATAAAGTCAAACTATTGAAATGAGCCTTTCATGTTAATTTGAAATAGTTCCATCTATTTTAATAGCTTATAATAGTTTGCTACTCCTGTTCTTTTTCTACTGTTTCCACACTCAACAACAAAAAATGGTAGTTGAGAAAAATTATTTTATTTTTGGAACTAGGGTTGAACCCAGGGGCATTCTACCTCCAAATTATACCCTCAACCCTATTTTTTTATTCTTTATTTTGAAATAGGGTCTCACTAAGTTGCAGAGGGCCTCACTAAGTAGGTGAGGCTGGCCACGAACCTGTGATCCTCCTGTCTCAGCCTCCCAAATACTGGGATTACAAGCGTGCACCACCACGCCCAGCAGAAAAATGTATTTTAAACCCACAGGTTTCATGAGCAGCAGGCTTCAACCCTCAACCTTCAGCCTTGTCCTGGGTGTGGAGTTAGCTCCCAGGGCAACAGCAGGGCGTGACTAGTAAGAGCTGGTCTCTGCCTAAATCATGGGAACCTGGGAGTGGACTTGAACTTTCATGGAAGAGCTGCCTACTTTCGTTGCTCCTGCATGCTAGATTAGGAGCATAGCCAGCTTGTCCATCCTTGGCCCCAAGGGTCTCCACATGTCCATGGCTAACAAGAATCTGGCAAGGCCAAGTCTAAAGCCATCACCTGAAACCCTGCCTGACGGCTTCTGGCAGTGGGTCCTCCCTCTGCCTCCCATGGCACTGGTCCCATTCTTTCTTGTTTTGCACATACACGGCTCACTGTATGGTCTTGTCACTGGTGGTGAGCTGCTGGAAGCCAGGGGCCTTAGCTGCTTCTTAGTGTGCTGTGGTCCTTGTTTTGGCCAGTTGCCACCGAGCTGTGTGACAGCTTGTTACTGCCACTGCTGTTACTGCTAGAGTAACATCAGCCCCAAGCACACAGTCAGGTTTCCCAGTGAATGTGCCCACCAAGCCCTAATGGCTCTCAGACCTCCCTTTGGATGCTGGATCCCTTTGGAATTGCTTAGGTTTTTAGGCCAGGAGATGATTCTGAGAGCAAAGCTAGAAGAGCCAGAACACAAGACAGAGGGTCTTAGCCTTGCTGCACATTGGAATCACCTGGATTCCCTGCTGAGCTTCTGGTTCCGAGTGGGCTGTGGTCTGCGCGCTGGGAAGTTTAAAGCTCCTCAGTAATGCTAATGTGCAGGTTGTTCACTGAGAGCTGCTGTAAGAGCCGCCCCCAGGGCCGGCTGTGGTTGGGCATTTCTGTGAGTAATTTCAGTGGGGCATCAGACTGATACAAGCTCTCTGCTTTTAATGGGCTAGTTTTTTGTTGAGGGTCTGCACATCTCAGATTCTTCATTGGCAAAATGCTTCTGTGGATAGTACCTACCTTTGCAGGGCGGTCTGGGGCTGCCTGAGCTTGTGTGAAATGCTTAAGCCTTGGTCTACACTTGAGAAACCTTCCCCTTAACACCAGATCACTTACGAAGCCCCCCACCCACACAGGGAGCTCAGGCTCTGCTGTTAACTTCGTTATCTCAAGACCTGGATCTTGTTTCCTTAATGGGATGTTTTACAGCTTCTCTAAGGAATGCCACGAGCAGGAGAGTTAGGTACCGGCTGCAGAATGGTTTTATCCCAGAGGAAAAATGGAAATACTGTGTACCTACTCTCATTATGAACTTGCCAATTTTACCTCTTGCCATAAGTTGATCAAATGGGAATGTTGGTACACATTGTGTTATCATTGTTCATTCCTTGGAGAGATCTAGAGGCAACCAACTAGGAAATAGAATTAACACTTGGGAACAAAGGCTGGTGCATAACAAACCCATCATGGAACTCAAGTTAGAAGGTAAATCAAGAGTTCCATTAATATTCTGTTTTAATGGAAGAAAATCTGCTGGACTATCAATAAAGGATCTCTCTCTCTCTCCCTCCCTCTCTCTCTCTCTCTCTCTCTCTCTACCTAGTGAGGCCCTCCGCAACTTCGTGAGACCCGGTTTCAAAATAAAGTATAAAAAAAATAGGGCTGAGGCTGTAGCGTGGAGGTAGAACGCCCCTGCATTCTACCTCTGAGCTACACCCCCAGCCTTAATTTTTATTCTTTTTTTTTTTTTTTGCGGTACCGGGGATTGAACCCAGGGGTGTTCTACCTCCGCGC
>PVJS01023739.1:0-10000 GCA_004027185.1 Glis glis
CACCACTACTACCACCACCACAACGACAACCCACCACCACCACCACCACCACAACAACAACCCACCACAACAACAACCCACCACCACCACAACAACAACAATCTACCACCACCACAACAACAACAACAAAAATTTAGAAATCAATATAGGAAAATGTCTTTGGACCTTAGACTAAAGAAAGATTTTTTAAGATCAGAAAGCACAGACCATAAGGGATAAGATTGATAAATTTGACTACATTAAAAGATGCTTAAAGAGAATGAAGAGTCAAACTCAAATTGGAAGGTATCGCCAAACCCGTAACCATCAAAGGATTTGTGTTCAGAATATATAAAGAACTCCTACATGCCGATAAGAGGCAGACCACACAAAAGAAAAGTGGCAAGTGATACAATGGACTAGTCACAAAGAGACAAACACACAGAGCTTATAGGCGTGGGAAAAGATGCTGAAGCTTATGAGAAATTAGGGAATGCATAGTTAAACCATAACAAGAGCCGGGTGTGGTGGTGCACGCTTGTAATCCCAGTACTTGAGAGGCTGAGACAGGAGGATCGCAGGTTTGAGGACAGCCTCAGCAAGTAGTGAGACTCTCATCAACCTAGTGAGACCCTGTTTCAAAATAAAAATAAAATAGGGCTGAGGGTGTAGCTCAGAGGTAGAATGCCCCTGGGTTCAATCCCCAGTACCCAAAACAAAAACAAACAAACAAAAAAACCCAACTCATAATGAGATGCCATATTACCCTTAGTTTGGCTAAGGTATGGTATAGTGAGGGTGAGAATGGGTGCAATGAGAATTCTGCTAATGAGGGGAAAACTTCAGTGCTTAGAGAAAACACACAGTGTGCACCTGGTGAAATTGAACATGTCCACGCCCTACGTTCCATTAATTGCACTCTGCACACACGCACTGGGAGACATGCTCAGGAGTGTCCATGGGAATATTGTCTGCATTAGCGCCAAATTGGAAACAAAGCAAATGCCACCAACAGTGGAACATGTCAACTGTGGGTTCTCCCCTGAGGGAGCGCTATTCCTCAGTGAGGATGAGTCGCAGCTCCGTGAAGCATGAAGAGTGGGCCGGAGAGGTCACGAGCAGTGTGAGTCCATTTACTTAAATTTCAGAACAGGTTAAACTCAACAGTGGCATGTTTAGAAATGCACCTGTAATTGGAAAAGCTACAAAGAGAGCAAGGGAATGAAAACCCGAATCCAGCGAATCGAGCGCGAGGGGTGTGGGCTCAGGGAGGGGCACATCGGTGGTGTTCAAGGTACTGGTCACGTCCGTCCTGCTCCTCCCTGGGCAACGGAGTCCTGGGAGTTCCTGCCGTACATATTTTGAACACACTTTTGTATATGCAATAAATTTAAAGTTGAAACAAAAGGGCCGGGTGTGGTGGCACACGCTTGTAATCCCAGTACTTTGGGAGGCGGAGACCGGAGGATCCGGGTTCGCGGCCAGCCTCAGCTCTCTCTCTCTCTCTCTCCCTGTCTCTCTCTCTCTCTCTCTCTCTCTCTCTCTCCTTAGTGAGGCCCTCCGCAACTTCGTGAGACCCGGTTTCAAAATAAAGCATAAAAAAATAGGGCCGGGGGTGTAGAGCGGAGGTAGAACACCCCTGCGTTCAATCCCTGGTACCGCAAAAAAAAAAAAAAAGAAACAAAAGGAAAACAATACAGAGTTTCAGCTCTAGATAAGGTGTGATCCATTTGGAAGTGGGAGAGGGACACCCTGACAGCCTGTGGGCGGGCCAGGAGAGCAGGGTCCCTCATCTGACTGGTGCGTGGGGGTGGGGCAGAGTTTCCTGGGGTTCCCGCAGGTGCATCAGATGTGGTGCTGAATGCTAGCAGAGAGAAGGTTGCAGGGACCTCTTGTTTACAGGGATGAGAGTGGTCATCACTGTTAGGGAGAGCAGCTAGACATGCATGGAATAAGCCAAAGTGTGAAAAACTCCACATGCCTTTCGGACTATAGTGCTCAAAGTTGAGCGCTTCTAACTATCCAAGCAGCATCTGCGCCCGTCATCAGAGGCCGCACGGGGTTAAATCACCTCGTTCATGCGTTCAAGTGCTGTGGGTGATGGGGCACTCTGGTGGGTAAATGGAGAAAGTCTGATTTAAAGAGTGGTACTTGCTCTGTATTTGCAGGGGCTCAGACTTCGTAAGGGGGACAAAGTTGTCCTGGACAAAGGGAGTGAGAGGCCTGTGCCAGAGGCAAAAGGGTGTCTCTA
Organism: Glis glis; assembly: GCA_004027185.1. Taxonomy (NCBI): domain Eukaryota; kingdom Metazoa; phylum Chordata; class Mammalia; order Rodentia; family Gliridae; genus Glis; species Glis glis. The sequence continues at coordinate 2,231 of PVJS01023739.1, forward strand.
TGTAGAGAATTTTAAAAGACAATGAATAGTAAACCAGACTTGGCCTGCTCTTTACTATCCTCATGAGCCTGAGCTCCACGCCGTGTGAGGGAGGAAGCCCTGCGCACCCCAGGCCCCCTGCCCCACCTCGATGATGCTAAGGTCGGAGCTTCCCACCAGCAGTTCCGCCAACTGTTCATTTCTGCAGCCCCCCCGGGCCCCAGTGTCTCTCTTGGCAGATAACAAATGCTCAGGAAATGCTAATGGTTTTAAGCATTATTAAATTTCATGCCCAAATTATAAAATCAGATGCTATAGAGTACAAGACCCGTAGTATAAAGAAGGGTGCGTTTTGGGGGGCAGCTATGGAGATCAGGGGTGGGGCCTGCAGGCCTGACTCCACTACTGGCTTGGTTTCTGCATTTGTGACTCGATAGGATGACTTAAAGTGCACATCAGTGTATGGCTGGGCACTGCTTAAGTAGCCAACACGCACGGCCTCTCCTCCATCACAGGGCGGAGGAGATAAACAAAATGATATGACTTTGACTCAGGGAGGAAAACCTGCAGTATTTTGGAGAGCAAATGTGGGCTCTGGGTCTCATCTAGACCAGCATCTGAATCCCTGCTTTGCTACAGACTACCCATGTAACTCGAGGGAAATGAGATGACGATGCTTACTTTGTAGGGACAGAGAGGATTGTATGAGACAGGTTCATTCACTTACTATTCACTCCCTATTCAGTGCATGCCTAGTAATACCTAGAATGGTCTCTGGTCATACAAGAAATGTTAATTCCCTAGTGGCTGGGCAGTAACATTAAAAGGGCAAGTGAGCTGGGTGCGGTGGTGTATGCCTGTAATCCCAGTACTTGGGAGGCTGAGACAGGAGGATCACAAGTTCAAGGCCAGCCTCAGCAACTTAGTGAGGTCCTCTGCAACTTAGTGAGACCCTATTTCAAAATAAAAAGAATACAATAGGGCTGGGGGTATAGCTCAGAGACAGAATGCCCCTGAGTTCAATCCCCAGAACCACACACACAAAAGAGAGAGAGAGAGAGAGAGAGAGAGACAGACAGACAGACAGACAGATAGATATCAAGGCAGGAGCTCTGTCCTATAAGCTGGGTCAACAAAGACAGCCAGGGAAGAACTGTTCCTGAGCTCTCCCCCAGAACCCAAGGCCTCAGAATGGTGTGCATGAATCTTCTTAGATTTTAGGTGTCAGCTTTGATGTGACCGCCAGGGAGAGTGCTTTTTGAGCACATTGTGATGGTAGTTCCCCACCTCCCTCCTCTCACTCTCTAGCCATACCTACCTGTCTTCCTTTCTTTCTTTCTTCCTTCCTTCCTTCCTTCCTTCCTTCCTTCCTTCCTTCCTTCCTTCCTTTCTTTCTTTCTTTCTTTCTTTCTTTCTTTCTCAAGGGCATTCTACCTCAGATCTACACCCTCAGCCCTATTTAAAAAAAACTTTTTTGAAACAGGATCTTGCTACATTGCTGAGGGTCTCTCTAAGTTTCTGAGGCTGGCTTTGAACTTGTGATCCTCCTGTCTCAGCCTCCAAAGTACTGGGATTACAGGTGTGCACCACAATGCCCAGCACACATTCCATTTTCTTTACAGCACTCATCATTATGTGAAATGGTCCTATATGTTCATCTGTTCTTTGTTTCCCTCAGTAGAGCATCAGCCCCAGGAAAGCAGAGCCCCCACGGCATCTACTGGGCATCAGAGTGGCATATTGTAGACACTTGGTCTGCGCTGAGGGACCCCACCACAACAGGAAGACCCAGGGACCACATGGGACCCAAGGCCGTGATAGAGGCAGAAGGGTTGCAGTCTGAGCACAAATGTTCCTGTCTCCGGAGGATTCATTCAGAGAGCTAGCAGGGTGATGGCAGCACTGGAGGGTCCCATGTTAGGAGCTGGTCGGGCTGGGCTCCATGCCAACAGCTGGGGTGCCAAATTGGGACTGAATTGGGGTGAGAATAACAGGAGATGTAGGGACTTTATTCTTTGGGGCCAGAGGAAACTGTTGGTATTTTTTACACAAGGAAAGTGACAAGATTGGATCTCTAATTTAGAAAGAGTCAGCTGATTGTGGTGTGCAGGGTGGACTGGAGGAGGGAGGGACAGGGGCAGGGAGACAGGGGCAGGGGTGGGCCTAGCCAGGTCCAGGTGATAGATGGCCAGTCTGGGTTGAGCCAAGGACTGTGAGTTTGAGAGGAGCAGGGGAGCGAAGGCCAGAGAGAGGCTTGGACAATACTCTCCCGAGGATAAAACTAGCATAGACATGAGGGTTAGTACTCAGGAGGGATGTCTGCTGTTTGGACAATCATAGAAAACCGCATTCTGCTAAAAGGAGACTGTTCTAAATTCTTGAACTTATCCAGCCCACAGAAGGCAAAGAAAGGGCTGAGAAGGGAAGAGGAGGAAAAACAGAGTGCTGACCACCCACCAGGCCACGCTGGGAGGAGGAGCGCCCCCATGTGGCGGGGAGGAAACCCAGGTTCCATGTCTTTGCCTAAAGTCACAAGGCTGGTAGTTTCCCCCATAAGGACCCGCCCCCTGCACTCCAGTTGGAACAGCTAGAGAGCTCTTGTCGGGATGCGGACGTGGGCTGCCCCTTCAGGTGAGAACTCAGAGGATGGGAACCTGTGCAGAGCAGAGGGCTCTGGACTGCGGGAGGGCAGCATGTAGAGGGCCCAGGACGGGCAGGGCGGAGCATCGGGGAAGACCTTGTGAGGGCCATCTGGTGCTGGTTGCATTAAAGAGGCTGGTCACCTCCCTCTCTCTGCGCCTGACCCCATTCATTCCCCAGCTGCCCACACGAGCCCCAACCCAAAACCCAGCTCTGGGTGACAGCGTGGCAGGCTGGACCATTAGGTTACGTGCAGATTTTCTTCAAAAAGAATGACCGAAGTGCACCCAGAGCTGCAAGGGGTATTTATTTATTTATTTATTTATTTATTTATTTATTTATTTATTTTTTGCGGTACCGGGGATTGAACCCAGGGGCGTTCTACCTCCGCGCTACACCCCCGGCCCTATTTTTTATACTTTATTTTGAAACCGGGTCTCACGAAGTTGCAGAGGGCCTCACTAAGTAGAGAGAGAGAGACAGGGAGAGAGAGAGAGAGAGAAAGAGAGAGAGAGAGAGAGAGAGCTCAGGCTGGCCGCGAACCCGGATCCTCCGGTCTCCGCCTCCCAAAGTACTGGGATTACAAGCGTGCGCCTCCACGCCCGGCCTGCAAGGGATGTTTAGACTACTCTTTAATGGGTGATACTGTGCACGCATGCTCTCATGGACCGTGTTGGTCACTTTAGGCCTTCCTTCTTGACTCAGAGCTGGTTAGAATGAGTCTTCAGTTTAAATAACTGTAAAATGAGGATAATAATTGTTCCTGTGTCAGATAACTAATAGGAGCAGTAGGTGAGATGAGACATGAGAGCAGTCCCCAAAGGCTTTATCCCAACATGAGCACTTAGAGTCCCAGGAGTCTGAATTTTTATTATATTTTGAGGCTACGTAAGCCAAGTACTTAAACTGGGACAAGCTCTTCTCTGCTGCCATCTAGTGTCCATCTTGGGAATGACACCCAAGTAGAGGTCTGAAGGAAACTTGACTCTCTCCAAAGGCTTCTGAGCCAATAACCAATGACCATGTGAGCCCCTGGCCATGCTCTGCATGCTGTCACCTGTACACTGGAAGATGCCGCTGCAAGTATAATGGGGGCCCTTTAAGCTAAAAGCCCCCAAGGTGTTTATTTCTCCATTTCCTGCTAACCTGTTTGTTAAGTTATATTTCATGCTGAGAGTGGGAGCTGGAACTGCCTTCCAAAGCACTGGTCCTGGGCCAACAAAAGCCAGAGAACATCTCTGGCTAACGCAGCCTGGCTGAATCTACATATGTTTATTTCCTGGATTTTTTGATCCTATAAATTGGATCCTATAACATCTCTGTAGGGCCAAGGCGGATTAGCTGTCTTCCCAGTTTGGGCAAAGCTGTGATTTAATTCATTTTTCCTTTTTTATAATGTTTTCCCTCTTATTTATGATACAGATGGGTGACTGAATCCAGTTGGTCGGGACCCCAGCAGCCTCTGGCTTGGGCCTGGGTAACGGAAGGTGGGTTCATTGAAGCAAGACCTGGCACAGGACTGAATGGGCCACCTTCCCACCGGGTTCCAACCTGTGCCTGCCTTATATCACCCTCCCCTCCTGGTTCCCCAGCGCAGTTTTTGAGTCAACACAGTGCTTCAGGAACCACTTTAAGTCACCACATTCAGGGAGAGAAGAGTACAAATTAAAAATTTATTTTGCAAGTCAAAGAGGCAGCCCAGGAGTTGCAGAAGAAAGAAGCTAAGGCTGAGAGCAGAAAGCCTGGTTATGGAAAGACCACAGAGCAGCCCCCAGGGAGGACCAGAGGCAGGCTATGGAGTGAGCCCAGGCCCTGGCCTTGGACTGGCGCTGGAAGGGCGCAGGGACTCATTTCCAGGTGCAGCACTTGCAGGGGTCACTGAACACCAGGCCTGGGGGGCAGCTTTGCTGGAACAGCCGCCCCCCTGCACAGCTGTAGAAGCTGGACTCATCCTGAGGGTTAGGGTAGAGCCCATCAGCTTTGCCCTGACAGAAGGTGTCTTGTCCAGGGCTGGGGTCCTGCTCAGGCTCAGAGGGCTGACCTGGTATAGGAACTTCAGGTCCTGGGGTCACTGGAGGCATGTATGGAAGACCTGGAAGGACAATGAAGATCCAACCGAGGTTCAGCCAGGAGATCCCAAACCCATAGGCTGAACACACAGGCGGCAGCTGCAGGAGGCAGCACCCCACACCCCAGAGCCAGACCACAGCCACACCTGCAGCTGGACACAGCTCGACAGACAACACCTGGGCCACATGTATATCAGGAAGTCAAGGACCATACACCACCCACATAGGGGTTCCAGGGGTCCCCTACAGCAGCTGAGTGTAGGCATTCTCCTTTTTTTTTTCGGTACCGGGGATGGAACCTGGGGGCTTTCTACCTCCGAGCTACATCCCCGGCCCTATTTTTTATACTTTATTTTGAAACCGGGTCTCACAAAGTTGCAGAGGCCTCACTAAGTAGCTGAGGCTGGCCGTGAACCCAGATCCTCCGGTCTCAGCCTCCCAAATACTGGGATTACAAGCGTGTGCCACCATGCCCGTCTAGGCGTTCTCCTTGATGAGGGGAGCAGGCTGCAGCCCCAGGCTCAGGGTCTTTGGAGGGACGCCCCAGTTTCAACACCCTGGCAGGCATCACCACAACAGGAGAGAGGAAGGAAATGTGAAAAGAAAATGGTTTCAACAGTGTTCTCAGCTCCAGGGGTTTCGTGAGCTTTGGGAAATCACAATGTTGGGGCCCAGGCATTTCTTCAGAAGAGCCCAGCACCTGTGGTTTGAGGTGGGAGGGTCCCTGGCCCCTTACTCACTCAGCTCCTGCCGCAGCGCCTGGATGAGCGGGTATCGGCCCTGGTTGCAGAAGGAGCCAGGGAAGTCATCTAAGTCCAGGGTCCAGACCATGGCCCCACCCAGGCCCTTCTGCTTCAGATAGCTGACCTATGCAGGGAGGATGCAGATGCAGGAGGCTGCAGAAGCCCGGCCAGCCCAGCCCCAGAGCCCAGCCTCCTCATCTGGATGGGGCCATTTGTGCTCAGCACCCTCGGGCCCATGGGTCTGGAGATGGCCCTGGGTTGAGACTTGAGTCCTGGTCCTGTTGGCTGTAAGCATGACCTGGGTGGGGAGGGAGCCGAGGGATGAAGGGTAGTGATTGTGGGTGGTCCTGCCTTAATATCTTGGTCATTTCTGGACTGAGCTGCTGCTTATTTTTATTATTATTACTGGGGATTGAACCCAGGGGCATTCTACCTGTGAGCTACATCGCCACCCTTTTTAAATTTTGAAACAGGGTCTCAATAAGTTACCGAGACTCTCGCTAAGCTGCTGAGGTTGGCCTCAAACCTGTGATCTTCCTGGCTCCGCCTCTCACATACTGGGATTATAGGCATGTGTCACCATGCCCGGTTGAGCTACTGCATTTAAAGTGCCAACTACTGATTTGATAAGTTCAGTTCCCATAGAAAATAACTAAGATTCCCAAAAGATCTGCATCGAGCTTCACTTCACCATGCTCACGTCTTGGCCCTCCCTGACGGCCTCCTCTCCACCAGGATGGCTGTGCGCACCCTCTCAGGGCTTCCCTGCCCCTCCCCTGCCGGGGGTTACGGTGCTTGCCCCTGGCATGGGCTGGAGGGTCAGGGGGGTCTGGACGCCTTGCCGGCCCTGATCTCTCTCTCCAGCCACCTCCCTTCTGCACCAGCCCCGCTCAGGAGCCGCACCTGCTTCCCAGAGTCCATCCTCCTGTTCCTTCTGGGCCACGTCTTTGCTTGTGCAGTTTCCTCCAAGAATGCCCACCTTCTATGCTCAGGGCTTATCTCAAGCACCTCTGCCACATCCTTTCTCCCATCCCCCACCCCACCCCAGACATCACGCTGCCCCTGGGTTCTCCCGCTTTTAATTGAACCTGCCACTGTCGGCCCTACATGATAATTGATGTGGGACATGGAGATAAACACAGTGTCCTTTTTCAGGAGCTAATGATCTCATGGGGAAGAGAGGCTGGAAACAAATAAACCAACCAATATTGGGCAGGAGAAGAGGGTCCTATAAGGAGACCAAAGGTCCATGATTGTAACATGCTCTAAATATTGCCAACGGACTGAATAAAATCCTATGCCTTGCCATGCATATTTCTCCTCTTGGTGTGTCCATAGAATTTGTATTTAATAAAATGTAAACCCTTTCCAGCGTGCTACTCAATGTACGGAGATTTTTTTCTCATTGTGTCTTTTCTTAATCAGTAGGTGGTAAAGGTGCAAAATGCTATCACATGGAGATTTGTGAAATGTTGGGACATTTACAAGGAGATGTGTCCTTGAAGAGGTTCTGAATGCTGTTTTTGATGTTACTGACTGGCCTCCGTCCTGCCCAGGACTGCCTGCTCCGGTAGGGCCAGGACTTACCTTGGCTTTGAGGCTCTCCACATCATCAAAGCCCACCCACTGGTCACCCCGGAAGACGTAGGGCACTTTCTGCTCCTTGATTCTGTGCTCCCCCTTCCAGGAGCAGACCTGCAGGAACAGAGTGGGGAGCTAGGACGGAGGGAGAGTTTGGCAGGCACCTGCCCCTCCCCTCCAGAAGGAGCAGAGATTGGGAAATTCCTGTCTGGGGAGCCTGGACAACATAGGAGGTTCTAGATTGAGTGACCTAGAACCGTAGATTTCAGGCACCTGGGCTTACGGATAAATCCAAGATGGCAGGGCCCGAATGGAATTCACTTGGCCGGAATTCTCTGCCTGGCATCCTCACCCAGAAGCTACATGTGTAGTCCAGAAGAAGCCCTCTCGCCCCCAGGCATCTCCTGCCCCCCACAGTACTCAGAGCGGCTATGGGTTTTCCTACCTCATAGTAAGCCAGAATCCCTCCTTCTTTAGTGAAGGGCCCGGGGGAGCCGGGCCCTGTGGCTGGGGCCCCCACTCTGGTGTCTGACGAGGAGGCCAGGGTGAAGGATCGTCCATACATGGGCATGCCCAGGATCAGCTTGTTGGCAGGGGTCCCCTTCTGCAGCCACAGTTGCACAGCAGAGTCCTGGTGGTGGAGGAGGGGCTGTTAATCCTCTCTGCCTTCAGCCTGGTTCTGGTTGTTCAAGAATGGGGCTTCAGAGGCCAGGAGGGCAGGGACTCCTCAGCTAGAGATTCAGGGGCCTCCATTCGTG
>PVJS01023739.1:12500-19091 GCA_004027185.1 Glis glis
GCCGGGCATGGTGGCACACACTTGTAATCCCAGTACTTTGAGAGGCAGAGACCGGAGGAGTCGGGTTCGTGGCCAGCCTCAGCTCTCTCTCTCCGTTTCTCTCTCTCTCTCCCTGTTTCTCTCTCTCTCTCTCTCTCTCTCTACTTAGTGAGGCCCTCCACAACTTCGTGAGACCTGGTTTCAAAATAAAGTATAAAAAATAGGGCCGGGGGTGTAGCGCGGAGGTAGAACGCCCCTGGGTTCAATCCCCGGTACCGCAAAAAAAAAAAAAAAAAAAAGAAATAGGGTCTTGTTAGGTTGCTGAGAGTTTCACTACATTGCTGAGGCTGTCCTTGAACCTGCAATCTGCCTGTCTCAGCCTCTCAAGTACTAGGATTATAGGCATGTGCCCCCATACCCGGCTCTGGCTTACTATTTTTTACATTTAAGATATAGAGTAGGTTGCTGAGGGTGGTGGTACACATCTGTAATCCTAGTACTTGGGAGGCTGAGACAAGAGGATAACATGTTCAAGGCCAGTCTCAGCATCCTAGCGGAGGCCCTCAGCAACTTAGCAAGAGCTTGTTTCAAAACAAAAAATATAAAGGGCTGGGGGTACAGCTTGGAGGTAAAATGCCCCTGGGTTCAACCCCAACAACAACAACAGATTATATAGGGCAGGCTTATAAAAACTATCTAGGTTGCTGGATGAGCAAGAGTTGCACAGGCAAGCCCAACTCATCCCAGTCTAAAACCAAACCTGCCCTTTTCAGGGGCTGGGGGAAGATCCGTCCTGAGTGACATCCCTGGAGATGTTGTCAACTCGGGAATGCCCCCACCCCTGAAAGCACCTTCTGGAAGGTTGACCAGTGGCCAGGGAGCAAAAGTTTGCCCATTGTCTTGAAGGAAGTGGGGTGAGGGTGTGAGGTCATCGGGAGCCATACTGGTGGGGACCCCAGCTCCAAGGGTCCCCCGTCACTTGTTTGGTTTATGTCATTAAACTGGTTTGCTCTGTCTACTATCAGCTAAGATGGTGCACACAAGGAAGGTTCCCCCCTCAACAGTAGCAAGGAACAGGAAAATAAAACAAGCAAACAAACAAATAATCCTGTTCCTTCAGTGCCTTGCTTGGTTTTCCTGCCTTCCCCCCTCCCCGCTCCAATTAGGGACTTGCGGTTCAAAGGAGGTCACGGACAGGGCCTGCTGGACAGGGGAGTCCTGCCCCATCCCTCTGGCCGCTTACCACATTGAATTCGGCCGCTGCGCCACTGTCTCCCTTCCCCTTGTAGAGGGGGCTGTTGTGTCCTGTGACCTTCTCCCAAGAGCCATGGAAGTCATAGGCCAGAAGGTTGAGGAAATCCAAGTTCCTGCAGGTGGTGTGGGAAAAGGGGGTGAGGGTAGTGATCAGGGTGGGGCCTCTTTTCTCCCCCACTGTAGGCTGGGGGAGGGGCCGCGTGGTCATGGTGGGGTGGCAGGCTGGCCCTGGCTCAGTGGCTAGCACTCTCCAGCCATCCTCCACCCCGGCCACACTCACCCTGATGGCAAGGCTGGCAGCCACATCTTTGACACCTTCCCTGCACCACACTGTCCCCTTAGCACCCTCAGCCCTCCTTATTCCATGCAGGAAGCCTGATGCTATTTTGTGATATTGGAAGGAACTCTAGCTCAGTATTTCTCAAACTTTGGTGCACATGAATTCCCCAAAATGCAGAAACTTACTTGGCAGGCCTGGTGTGGGCACAGGAGCCCAATTTCTTTTTCTTTTATTGTATTTGTACTGGAGGTTGAACCCAGAAGCATTCTACCTCTGAGTTACACCCCAGGCCTATTTTATTTTTTATTTTGAAACAGAGTCTCGCTAAGTTGCTGAGGGTCTCACTAAATTGCTGAGGCTGATCTCAAATCTGCAATCCTCCTGTTTCAGCCTCCTAAGTACTGGGATTACAGGCATGCACCACCACGCCTGACTGAGAGCCCACATTTCTAACAGGCTCCCAGGTGTTATAGGGGCGGTGAGTCTGCACACTACATGGAGGAGCCAGGATCCAGACCCCCCCCATTCACTTGGAGATGCTTAGGGGCTTCATTCTCCACACCACCTCCCCCGGGAGTGTTTTTCACTTTAAGAGTGAGTTCCCAGCCAGGCACCGTGGTCCATGCCTGTAATCCCAGTACCTGGGAGGCTGAGACGAGGTTCAAGGCCAGCCTCAGCAACTTAGTGAGACCCTGTTTCAAAATATAAAATAAAAAGGGCTGGGGGTGGCCGGGCGTGGTGGCGCACGCTTGTAATCCCAGTACTTTGGGAGGCAGAGACTGGAGGATCTGGGTTTGCGGCCAGCCTCAGCTCTCTCGCTCTCTCTCTCTCTCTCTCTCCTTAGTGAAGGCCTTCTGCAACTTCTTGAGACCCGGTTTCAAAATAAAGTATAACAAATAGGGCCAGGGGTGTAGCGCGGAGGTAGAACACCCCTGGGTTCAATCCCCGGTACCGCAAAAAAAAAAAAAAAAAAAAGGGCTGGGGATGAAGCTCAGAGGTAGAATGCCCCTGGGTTCAATGTGTGCACACGTGAGCATGCACGTGTGCACGCACGCATACACACACACACACACACACACACACACACACACACACGAGTTCCCAAGGAAGAGGGCAAAGACCTAAAAAGAAGGATCTGGAATGGTGGGGTGGCCGACACAGGGAGCGAGGCCTTCCTGGATACCTTGTAGTGTCCCAAAGCCATGCCTTGCGGGTGAAGACCCGCTCTGCTCCCAGGAAGCTCAGTCCGCCTGGGTCTCTCCTCCCTCAGAGGACACATGGTCCAAGTCACCTGCTCTGACTCACTGAGCAATTTTGTCCACCTCGTAGCCAGCTTCCACATGGGCTCGCCCGGCCGGGACGGCGGCGCTCAGAAGGAGTGGTTCTGTCCTCAAGGTCTGGGATTCCTGCAGGAAGGCCTCCGCTAAGTCCTGCGCGGATAGCAGAGGGTAAACAGAGTCAGGCTCTTGCAGGCCCCGTGAGTGCTGTAGGGGTTCACTCTCAGGAGTCTGAAAACTGACCACAGGGCTGATCTGAGCTCTGCAAATACCCTGGAGGCAGTGCAGCACTGCTCTGGGCCCCTCGGCAGGCCAGGAGAGCCTTGCCCTGCCCAGTCGTACCTGCACCAGGGCCGTGAAGCGCTCCTTGTCCACGGCAGGGCTCCCCCGGCTTCCTGGGTACTCCCAGTCCAGGTCAAGGCCATCAAAGCCATGTGTGCGCAGAAACTTGATGGCCGAGCGAACAAAGATCTGCCGGTTGCTGGCTGTGGCCACCATGTCTGTAAACCTGTGGGGCGAGGGTGGGGGTGTGTGCCTGCCTTGGGCCAGATAGACCACGCAGGGTACTGATATTCTTGTGTCTAAACCCAGTAGGGTTGCTCCAGGGGCTGCTGGGATATTTGCTAGGTTATGGGCCTGGTTAGGGAAAAGGGACAACAGAAGTGTTTCCTGAGCAGGGTGTGGTGGCACACGCTTGTAATCCCAGTACTTGGGAGGCTGAAACAGGAAGATCGCAGGTTTGCGGCCAGCTTCAGCTACTTAGTGAGGCCTTCCGCAACTTAGTGAGACCCTGTTTCAAAATAAAGAATAAAATATAGGGCTGGGGGTGTAGCTCAGAGGTAGAATGCCCCTGGGTTCCATCCCCAGTACCACAAAAAGAAAAAAGTGTTTCCTGCCCTCAAATGTTGACATTGCTAGTGCACCTTGACTCAGTAGGAGCCCTGCTGCCCAAAATGACTTGCAAAACCTTGCCAGCATGTGCCTGAACTGTCCCTACCCCTCTCCCACTCTGCAGGGAGGTTTAAAAAAGAAGAGGAATAGCTGGGCATAGTGGTACATGCCTGCAATCCCAGTACTTAAGAGGCTGAGACAGGAGGATTGCAGGTTTGAGGCCAGTCTCAGCAACTTAGCGAGACCCTGTTTCAAAATAAAAATAAAAAGGGCTTGGAGTATAGCTTGGAGGTAGAATGCTCCTGGGTTCAATCCCCAGTAAAAAAAAAAAAAAAAAAAAAGAGGAACGAGTTTCTAAGATACAGAGTCCGGGGGAAGGGCAGAGTACAGCCAGGTTAGCAAAAACTTGGGGAACCTGTGCAGAGCTGTTTCAGTTCCCTGGAAGGTTAACTTGGTCATCTTTCTTCTAACTTGCATTTGTGGAGTGCTTTGTGCTATGACTATCACTGGTGCAGAGCTCTTCGAAATTCCTCTTCCAGGACCCACCTCCCACATCTTCCTTCCTTAGAAGCCTTGTAAGGAGTCCATGGACTTCTTTGGGGTCTTAAATTCCTTATAGATTGATATTATTTTAATTTACTTTGTGTGTGTGTGTGTGTGTGTGTGTGTGTGTGTGTGTGTGGTTCTGGGGATTGAGCCCAGGGGCATTCTACTTCCAAGCTACACCCCCAGTCCTATTTTATTTTTTATTTTGAAACAGGGTCTGGCTAAGTTGCTGATAGCCTCACAAAGTTGCTGAGGCTGGCCGCGAACCTGCGATCCTCGTCTCAGCCTCCCAAGTACTAAGATTATAGGCGTGTGCCACCCCACCTGGCTTTTAATTTGCTTTTATTAATTTCTAATTTAATTACTAGCAGCAGTTCTTAGGTGAGACCCATGTGCCTGGGGACACTGGGCTAAAAACCCTCTCTACATAGCTGGGCATGATGACACACACCTGTAATCCCAGGACTTGGGAAACTGAGACAGAAGGATCGCAGTTTCGAGGACAGCCTCAGTAACATAACAAGACTTTTGGTAACCTAGTGAGACCTTGTTTCAAAACAAAAAATAAAAAGGGCTGAGGGTGTAACTCAGATGTAGAATGCCCCTGGGCTCAATCCCCAGGACCACAAAACATGCACTATCTCCCTGCATGTCAACAAAAATTCTGAATATTGCCATTATTTTGGGCAGATGAGTCATAACATTCATCCAATTCTCAAAAGGGTTTATGATTCAAGAGTTTTAGAATGATTGTTTAGAGTTTGGGAACCACACATTCTCGATTTTCTAGGAAAAGTCTAGTTCTAAATATTCTCTTCTATTATCTCCATAAATCATCAAAAATGTCCCAGAAATGCCAATAATTTGGCATCCAAGTTCCATCTCACAGACTGCCTTTGACATGTAGAAGTAGAACAAAAATTCTTCCTCGAACAAGCTATCCTGCGTCAGAGCTCAGAAAACAGATGTGCTGCACACCGTGTGGGGCCAGCTGGTCTCCTCTCTCCCTAGTTCATGGAGGGAGACCGACGCCTGGAGAGGTTAGAACTTTCTGCTCTGTTTCTGATCGTGTGCTTCTGGCAAGACTGGAACTATTACAACCTGGAGCCAGGCTCACTCCGCTGCTGGGGCACCAAGGACTCCGAAGAGTCTGTTCTCAAAATTCAATTCCCCTCACCCTGGCCACCCCGCAGGCTGGCCGGCCGGGGTCCCTGACCAGGGCTCTCTCTGGCCAGTTCCCCAGGACCCCATCCAGGGGCTCTGCCACACAGGTGCCCACAGGCCACTCACTTCTGGGTGCCAAAGTTCCAGCCCCCAATGGATAGCAGAGTCTTGAGCTTAGGATTCCTGAAAAGACAAGAAATGTCTGAGAATTTACCCCCCACCCCCAGCTCCCAGGGCTCCCTGATAGGGATGACGGGGTGTGGAGGGGGTGCGGGAGGGGGACAGGGTGCACAGGTCCCCATGCCAGTGGCTGTACTGAACGCACTGGAGAAAGCTGTACGTAGGAAGGGAGGGACAAGTCTGTGACTCAGAGGACCTCCTATCTAACTGGGGAGCCACTGCTCATGTGCACACACACGAGGAATTTGGGAAGCAAATGATTGGGGGTCCATGGAGAGGCTTTGCAAAGTGGCCTCAACACTTGAGCTGAAGAGATGGATTTTAGGGCATTCCCCAAAGGAAGGAAATTCTTTGGTGAGGGAAATAGTTTCATAATCCTGATCCTACTTGGACCTAAACTAGAAGGACCGTTTAAGGTAGATTCCTTAATCTATTACCACCTCTTCGACATAAGGGCAAGAAGGCCCAGAGAGGTGATGTGACTTGTCCAAAGCCACACAGCAGGTCCGTGGCAGGAATGCAGTGAGGGGGAGGTTCCTGGCTCAGAGGTCTCTGTCCTCCCCACCACCCGTTGCCCTCTTCCCTGTGGCTCACATCTTCTTCAGGCCGTTGAACTCCTGGTAGAGAATCTGATCATTCTGCTCCAGGAAGGTGAGCTGGTGGTCGCTCATGCCCGCAAAGGCGTAGATGAGGTGCGTGCACAGGTTGGGGTCTATGTCCCTGGGAAAGAAGCGAGCTGTACCCTCTCGGTACTGGGCCCAGTTGGTGAAGTAGCACGCCAGTTTTGTAGCAGAGCCTGCGGGTTGGAGTGAAGGAGAGAAATGGCTGTCAGAAGGGCCTTCTGGGAGGGTCATATGTTTTCTCTCGTATGCGGAAGCTAGGGAGTAATCCGGATATGAGACTTTAGATAATGGAGGAGAAACTCCAGTGGAGCGAAGGAGGGGGTCTAGCAGAGCGTGGTGATGCAGGGAGGGAGAAATAATGAAGGAAACATTTCCACTGACGTTATGTACATATGTG
>PVJS01023739.1:19191-29414 GCA_004027185.1 Glis glis
TACATTATATGTGAGACTACAATGCACCAATAAATATATGAAGAGGAGGAGAAGGAGGAGGAGGAAGAGGAGAAGAAAGACAAGGAGGAGGAGGAGGAGGAGGAGGAGGAGGAGGAGGAAGAGGAGGAGGAGGAAGAAGAAGAAGAAGAGCCTTCTAGGAACGGGTGCCCTCGGCCCTGGGGCAGGCAGTGGCCTTGGGTATCTATCCTATAGGCACAGGGTAAGTGCGGGCTCTGATGGTCAGACATGATATTTGCTTTTGTTTGGACAGCACCTCAGAATTAGAAGAGCGTTTTTAGAGACCAGTGTGAGTGTCCGCCCTGGGACACCTGTGAGTGGACAGGACCATTGTCACCATTTCCATTTCATCACACAGAAGCAGAGGCTCATGAGCTTGGGACCCATCCCAGTCAACACACTGCCAAGAGGGCAGGGCAAGGGGCTGGCACTCCAGTCCTCTGACCCCCGAAGTCCTTGAAAGTCTCTAGGCTCAGAGCCCAAGTCCCCAGGGCTGGGGACTGGTGGGCAGGCTTCCCTACCACCAGTTAGACTTTTCCCTCCAGGGCTTGAAATGTCACAGAAGTCAGCCCCAGGCAGCCCAAGGTGAGAACCTGAGAGAATTAAACATGGCACGTTGATCTGTCAAAAGGAGGGAGGCAAGCCGGGCGTGGTGGCGCACGCTTGTAATCCCAGTACTTGGGAGGCTGAGACCGGAGGATTCAGGTTGGCGGCCAGCCCCAGCTACTTAGTGAGGCCCTCCGCAACTTAGTGAGACCCTGTTTCAAAATAAAGAATAAAAAAATAGGGCTGGGGGTGTATCTCAGAGGTAGAATGCCCCTGGGCTCAATCCCCAGTACCGCAAAAAAAAAAAAAAAAAAAGGAGGGAGGCAGAATTTATAAAACACTCTTCAGAATGTTTGTTAAAATGTAAATATATAGAGTAGCAGAGAGGAGGCCCCAGTTATAGGCCCAGGTTCATGTTTGTTTAATCTTGCATTAAAACGGTTTGCATTTTCTCATTATCCCTTAGAGGATCTATGTTTAGCAGTACCGCTGCTGAGGTTCTAATGAGCAGAGGCAGCTTGTCTCTGACATCCCTATGAAGTGTGGGAAGACTCTGTAGAGGCTCTGTTCCAGAAGAGTCTAGTGGGGATGGCCTCCTGGGTCAGCCCTGTATGGGTGGGCCAGGACATAGAAAGCTTGTCTTCATTCTTGTATCTGCCAAAATGGACTTCGTGTCCATCTCTTCTTGGGTCTCGCCCCTCTGAAATGACCTGAGATGTCAAGGTCCTTCCCGTCCTGAGCTCTCTAGGATGTATGGTTTGTATGGGCCAACGTTCTAAGTCAGGGACTTGGTGGAATGGTGAGTTGGGACGGGAGCGCATCTGGGGCAAGAGTCTAGACCCAGGGACTTTCCTTTGCCCCAACAAGGTCTCTTTAAACCCCTTCAACACGCATGGAACTGGCGGGAGGTGGAGGAAGGTCAGGGGCAAAGTGGCTGTAAGATAAGGCACAGGTCTCAGCTGAAGCAGGAGAGTGAAGGGCCTACCCCGGGCAATGGATGGCTTTGGAAGAGGAAGAGGAGGAGAAGCTCTGGGGTAGTCCCTGGCCTTGACGAGGCACTCATCAAGCAAGTGGGGCTTGCTGGCAGGGCAGGGGTGTCGTCTGCTGTGATTTAAAGAGGGACAGTGAATCCCCCAAAGCAAAAGGAGGAAGGAGAGGATCCACCAGAGAACACACCCCTGGAGCATCAGTGCCTTCCCTCCTTCCTTTCTTTTCTTTATTTTTTATTTTTTATTTTTTATTTTTTGGCACTGGGAATTAAACCCAGGGCAGTCTACCTCTGAGCTACGCCCCAGTCCTTTTTATTTTGGACTGGGGTGTAGCTCAGAGGTAGACACCAAGGGTCTACCTCTAACAGGGTCTCACTAAGTTGCTGAGGCTGGTCTTGAACCTGCGCTCCTTCTGTCTCAGCTTCCCAGATACTGGAATTACAGGCGTGCTCCACCACACCCGACTAGGAGGCTCTCTTTCTATCACATCGTGCCATAGCATATCAAATGGCATCTGTGGATTTTTTTTACAATGGAGGCAAAAAAGTGTGGTGGGTAAGAGCAGGGACTCTGAAATGTCAATGCTGGGTTGAAATCCTAACTGCAATTTACTAGCCATGTAACTTGCCTTTCTCCTGTGAAGTGGGGCCTCCACTCTTCCTCATACAATGTGCCTCAGAGGAAGACTGTGGCTGAGAGTTAATATAATCTTCCGACCAGCACTGCCATGGGATGAGCCCTGTCCAAGAGGCTGTATGTTCATTAAGCCCCGGTCCACACAAAGCCCTATTATCATTGTTACATTGCAGTGAAGCCCAGAAGCAGTTTTAACTCCAGCTTTTGAGAAACCTCCAAACTCCCTGTCTCTCCACACTTATTTCTGTGGCCCCTGCCTGTCCCCTCCTGTGAGACCAAGAGAGGAAGTGTGCTACCATTGCCACAGCCAGTGTGAAGGGGAGCAGTTTCAGGATGAGGATCTGCAGGACCAGAATTTCCCGGCCACTGATGCTCAGGGAGCAGGTGGGATGGGAAGCGGACCTGGGAGTCTGAGTTGCTGAAAATCCCCAGAGATCTCTTTTCTGTTCCACCCAGAAGGAGTCCCTTCCTGCTTCCCCAGAGCTCCGTGTCCCATCAGGAGACACAGGAGCAAGTGTGTTGCCCTTGCTGAGCTAAGGGGCTGGGGACACAGAGCTGGGTGAGGCCTGGCTTCCTTACCTCCAGGGGCTCAGAGTTGGTGGGGAGACATCTAAGCCAATAGATGCAGACACAGGAAGTCGAGTTGGGGTGCTGTGAGCACACAGAGGTGGGAGGAAGGACCTCAGGAAAGACCAGAGAGAAGTGGACATTTAAGCTGGCCCCATGGATGGCAGGAGTACAGCTGGTGGAGGAGGCGAGAACCTTCCTGGGAGAAGGGATGGCGGGGCTGTTATGGGATGAGGACAATTTCAGGGGGCTGAGCCTTGGAGGACAGCCTCCCTGAAACCTGGCAAGAGCTCTTGGTGTGTGTGTGTGTGTGTGTGTGTGTGTGTGTGTGTGTGTGTGTAAGAGAGAGAGAAGGGCTTGGGGGAGGGGGTAGAGCAGAGCCCAGGGAGGGGCTAAGGGGACAAGGGATGGCCTCAGGAGGATGCCACTTACCCCACTGGATCGTCAGCAGAGCCATCACACCTGAAGCAACAAGAGAGAGAAGGCAGAGGTCACAGCCTCGTTCTCACTGCCCCATACGCCGACAAGCAGGGCAGTGGAGGTGGTCAGGGAGAGCTGCTTTTACACCGATCAAGCTTTCTCCTTCCAGAAAGCACCCACGAGGGCACCGTGTCCATCCCTTCAACCAGGCCAGGCGGCAGGGGTGCCTTTCTGGCAGGACTGGTCCCAGAAGCGGATGGAAGTTTCTTCCTCCAGAGCCCCAGTGGAGGGCCATGTGGACTAGGAAGACCATGGGGGAACTGCTGACATGTAAGATATTCAGAGAGAAAGCTTCTCTGAGAAGCAAGAAGAAAGCTGAAAAGAACCTGTCGGAAGGGCTAGGCAGGGAGAGCCTGTCTCTGGTAGGCTACTTGCCTCTGCCCCCCAAATTCTCGACTTCCCGCTGCCTCCCCACTGCCAACCGCAAGAGGCTGGCGGCCATAGCAACATCCTTGGAGACTTAGGGCCTGTACACACCTTCAAAGAGGTTTCTTCCACCTTCCTGGTGACCTTGGATTTTCCACTTAACCTAATAAAACCTACATGAAAATTTGCAAGGACACCCAAGGTCACAGCCCCCAAGTTGTCCTCTTGCAGGACACCTGTCTGGGGAAGAACGCCTCAGGTGTTCTTGGGTAAGGCCAAAAGTAGGTACCTAAGAGCACAGGAAAGACAGAAACAACCAGTGCAGGGGCTCACTGACTGGATTTCCAGGACAGAAGGAGGAAAGTCATTTCCAGCCTGTTGGGGAAAGCCTTTCCTTGCAGCCTAGAGGCTCTTGGGATGAAAGAGAGGAGCCCACAGGAAAGTAATCAAGGGACTGCAAGCCAGGAGGCAGGGGGATGGATGGAATGACCTTCTGAAGTTCTTCTGAGTTTTCCTGCTTCCTTATAGACAGTAGCAAGAAGCCATGAGCATCCTCATCTCCCACTGCTCCTGAGGCCCAGCCCGCTCTCCCTGTCCATCACCACGCACCTGCCCAGGCCATGGACCACACCATGATGCTGGCTCTGCGGCAGACTTCAGCCAGTGCAAACCAGCTATCCAGGTCCTGTTCTGCTCTTATCTGCCCGCCTATCCCACACCAGCTGAGAGTGTTGAAATTGAGGGGCAGAGTGCGGAGAGAGAGGGCTGGGGTGGCACGTGGAGAGATAGGGTGTCCAGTAGCGTGGATTGAGCAAACCTGACACAATGGCCTTTAGCAATTCTTGCTTTTTCTGGATCAATCATGGGGTATAAACTGAGCTCTTGGTGTTGCCAAACCGGGAGGCAAAGAGAGGAAAGTGGGAAGTGTTGGTAAACCTCTTGCCAGCTGAGCATGACTCTGATCTTCTTTGTGTGGGTTGGCGAGGACCATGAGCAACCCCAAACGTAATGGGCTTTGGAAAGGAGAAAGGGCTCACAAGGCAGGGCCGGCTGCGGGATTCCAGACCCGTTCTCCTGCTTCTCAGCAGCCCTTTCTTTTTAACTTTTTTAATTGGTGCATTGTACATAATAGTGAGATTCATATTGATGCATTCATATATGCACATACATTACTTGGTCTGTTTCTGATACTAACTGCTACCTTCCCTTTCCCTCCCCACCACCATCTCCCAACCCCTTCCACTAGGTCCGGTCTCTCTCCTTACTTTCAAGAAGTCCCTTTTTCTCTCTAGCTTCCGCATATGAGAAAAAACATGCAACCGTTGATTTTGAGTCTGGCTGACCTACTTAATATGATGTTCTCCTCTCCCATCCATTTTCCTGCAGATGACATAAATACGTTCATCTTTATGGCAGAATAAAACTCCATTTCCTGCCTGCCTGCCTGCCTTCCTTCCTTCCTTCCAATTTCTTTCTTTCTAATAGGAATTAGACCCAGGGACATTCTACTTCTGAGCTAAACTCCCAGCCCTTTATTTTTTATTTTGAACAGGGACTTGCTAAGTTCCTGAGACTGACCTTGAACCTGTGATCCTCCTGTCTCAGTCTCCCAAGTATTGGGATTATAGGCATGAGCCACCACACTCGGCTGTATACCATATTACTTTATCCACCTAGGCTGTTTCCCTAACTTGGCTATTGTGAATTGTGCTGCCATAAACATGGGTATGCCTGTATCACTATAGTATGCTGACTTTAATTCTTTCAGAAAAATACTGAGGAGTGGTATATATGGTGGTTCCATTCCTAGTCTTTTGAGGAACCTCTATACTGTACTAATTTACAATCCCACCAACAGTGTATAAGTGATCCTTTCCCCCCTACATCCTCACCAGCATTTATTATTATTGTATTCTTGATGATTGTGATACTAACTGGAGTGAGATGAAATCTCAGTATAGTTTTGATTTACATTTCCCTGATTGCTAAAGATGTTAAGTATTTTTTTATATATTTGTTGCCCATTTTTATTTCTTCTTTTGAGAAATGTATATTTAGTTCAATTGCCCATTTATGGATTGGTTTATTTGTGGAGGGGTGGGTGTGTGTGTGTGTGTGTGTGTGTGTTGTGTGGGTTAAGTTTTTTTTAGTTTTTTATACATTCTGGATATTAATCCTCTGCCAGAGAAGTAGCTGGCAAAGATTTTCTCCCATGCTTTAGGCTCTATTTTCACATGTTGCTGTACAGAAACTTTTCAATTTAATGCGTCCCATTTATTAATTCTTGGTTTTATTTCATGAGCTTTAGGGATCTTATTGAGGAAGTTGGTGCCTGTGTCTATATGACAGAAAGTTGACTCTATGTTCTTTCTAACAGTTGCAAAATTTCTGATCTAATTCCTAGCTCTTTGATCCACTTTGAGTTGACTTTTGCACAGGGTAAGAGATATGGATCTAGTTTTATTCTTCTACATGTGGACATCCAGTTTGCCCAGCACTGTTTAAAAGTTTGTCTTTTCTCCAGCGTATGTTTTTGGCACGTTTATCAAGGATCAGATGACTGTATCTGTGTGGGTTTGTCTGTGTCCTCTGGTCTAGTCCATTGGTCTATGTATCTGTTTTTATTACTATAGCTCTGTAGTGTAATTTGAAGTCAGGAATTGTGACTCCAGCATTGTTCCTGTTGCTCAGAATTGCCTTGGCTATTCTGGGTCTTTTATTCTTCCATATGACTTTTAGGACTGTTTTTTCTAGTTCTATGAATCTGTAGATTGCTTTTGGTAATGTGGCCATTTTAACAATATTAATCCTACCTATCCAAGAATATGGAATATCTTTCTATCTTTTAGTGTCTTAGTCAATTTCTTTCTTTAGTAATCCATAATTTTCATTGTAGAGGTGTTTCCCCTCTGTGGCTAGATTTATTCCTAGGTATATAATTTTTTTGAGGCTATTGTGAATGGAATTATTTTCTGATCTCTTTTTCAGTGGATTCATGATTGGTGTATAGAAAAGCTATTGAATTTTGTATGTTGGTTTTGTATCCGGCTACTTTGCCTTATTGGTTTATCACTCTAGAAGTCTTCTGGTGGAATTTTTTGGATATTCTAAGTATAGGATCATATCTAAACTGAAGTAATAATTTGACTTCTTCCTTTCCTATTTGCATCCCTTTTATTTCCTTCTCTTGCCTAATTACTTTGGCTAAAATTTCAAATACGATATTGAATAAGAGAGGTGAGAGTGGTCATCCTTATCTTGTTCCTGATTTTAGAGGAAATGCTTTCAAATTTTCCCTATTAACTATGGCATTGACTTTGGGTTTGATGTATATAGTCTTTATGATGCTGAGGTTAAGTTTTTTTTCTATCCCTAATTTCTTCACTATTTTTTTTTAAACAGGAATGGATGCTGAATTTTGTTGAAGGCTTTTTCTGCATCTGATGAGATGATTATATAATTTTTGTCCTTCTATTTATGTGATGAATTTTGTTTATTGATTTGCATATACTGAACCATCCCTGTAATGACAACAACTTGAACATGATGTATAATCATTTTAGTGTGGTTTTGAATATGAATTGCCGATACTTTAAGATTTTTGCATCTACATTCATGAGGTATATTGATCTGTAGTTTTCTTTCCTTGATGTATCCTTATCAGGTTTGGGTATCAGGGTGATACTGACTTCATAGAATAAATGTGGGCCAGCTGTGGTGGCTCACACCTGTAATCCCAGTACTTGGGAGGCTGAGACAGGGGGATCGTAGGTTCAAGGTCAGTCTCAGCAACTTAATGAGAACCTGTTTCTTTGTGTGTGTGGTGGTGGGGTACTGGGGATGGAACCCAGGGGCATTCTACCTCTGAGCTACACCCCTAACCCTATTTTATGCTTTATTTTGAAAGAGGCCGCAAACCTGCGATCCTCCTGTCTTAGCCTCCCATGTACTAGGATTACAAGTGTGCGCCACCACACCCAGTTGAACCTGTTTCAAAATAAAAAATAAAATAGAGCTGGGGGTGTAGTTTGGAGGTAGAATGCCCCTGGGTTTTAACCTCAGTACAAAATAAATAAATAAATTTGGGAGTGTTGCCCCCCCTTTTATTTCTTGGAATAATTTGAGGAGCATTGGCATTAGCTCTTTAAAGGGCTGGTAGAGTTCAAGTGGGAATCCATCTGGTCCTGGGATTTTCTTTGGTGGAAGGTTTTTTATCACTGCTTCAGTCTCTTTGCTTGTTATTGTCTGTTTAGGTTTTCTATATCCTCTTGGTTCAATTTTGGTAGGTTGGCTATATCTAGAAATTTGTCCATTTCTTCTAGATTCTCCAATTTATTGGCATATAAATTTTCAAAATAGTCTCTAATAATCCTCTGGATTTCAGAGCTATCTGTGGTGATGTCTCCTTTTTCACCTCTAATTTTGTTAATTTGGTTCTTCTTTCTCTTTCTTTGGTTAGATTGGCTAAAGGTTTATCAGTCTTGTTTATCTATTCAAAGAACCAACTCTTTCACTGATAATTTTTATTGCTTTTTATTTGCTATGTTATTAATTTCAGCACTTATCTTAATTTCTTGATTTCTACTGTTTGGGAAATGTTTTGTTCTTGTCTTTCTAGAGGTGCATCATTAGGTTGTTTATTTGGGATCTTTCTTAATTTTTTTTAAAATCTAGGGCTCAGTGTTATAAACTTTCCTCCTAGAACTGCCTTTATGGTGTCCCAAAGATTTAGCTATGTTGTCTTTTTATTTTCATTTGATTCTTGAAAATTTTAAATTTCTCCCTTAATTTTCTCCTTGTTCCATTCACCATTCATCATTCAAAAGCTGGGTGTGGTGGCACACACTTATAATTCTAATACTTGGGAAGCTGAGATAGGAGGGTTGAAGGTTCAAGGTCAGCCTCAGAAACATAGCAAGGCCCTCAGCAACTTAGTGAGACCCTGTTTCAAAAATAAAAATAAAATAGGGATGAGGGGTGTATCTCAGAGGTAGAATGACCCTGGGTTCCATCGTCAGTACCAAAAAAGAAAAAAAAGTGGATTTTTCAGTTTCTATGTATTTATGTAATTCCTATGGTTTTCCTTGCTATTAATTTCTAATTTAATTCCATTATGATCTGATAAGAAGAAGGAATTATATCAATTTTTTTGTATTTGCTAAGACTTGCTTTGTGGCCTAAATTATGGTCTGTTATGGAGAAGGTTCCATGAGCAGCTGAGAAGAAAGTGAATTCGAGCCGGGTATGGTGGCGCATGCCTGTAATCCCAGTACTTGGAGGCTGAGACAGGAGGATCGCAGGTTCAAGGACAGCCTCAGCAAGTAGTCAGACTCTCATCAACCTAGTGGGATCCTGTTTCAAAATAAAAATAAAATAGGGCTGGGGGTGTAGCTCAGGGACAGAATTCCCCTGGGTTTAATTCCCAGTCCAGTACCACAAAAAAAGGAATAAAGAAAGAAAGAAAGAAAGAGAACCGGACTGCAGTTGTATGAAATATTCTATAGATGTCTACTAGGTCCATTTGATTTATAGTGTTTTTCAGATTTGAAGTGTACTAACTTTTTGTCTGGATGAGCTTTGTATTTGTGAGAGAGGTGAGTTGAAATCTCCCAGTATTATTGTATTGGGGTTTATCTGGATGTTGACATCGAGTAGTGTTGGTCTTATGTAAGTAGGTGTGCTGATGTTGGATTGTTCCCTTTGCCAGTATAAGTAACCCTCTTTCCCTCTTCCAATTAATTTTGCTTCAAGTTTGCTTTGTCAGATCTAAAATAGCTACCCCTGCTTGCTTTTGGTCTCCATTTGCATAGAATATTTCTTTCCATCCTTTTACTTTCACCCTGTGGATGTCTTTACTTGTAAGGAGAATCTCTTGTAAACAACATATAGTTGGATCATGTTTTTAAATCCACTCTGTCAGTGTCTTTTAGTTGGAAAGTTGAGACCATTTATATTCTGTGTTATTATGGAGAGATATTTATTATTTACTGCCATTATGATTTATTTCAATTTTTTAATTGGGTCCTAATTCTCCTTAGTTACTCTTCTAGGAAGATTCATCCCTTCTCAGCTGGGCACAGTGGTGCACACCTATAATCCCAGTATTTGGGAAGCTTAGACAAGAGGATCACAGGTTCAAGATCAGCCTCAGGAACTCAGCAAGGCCCTCAGCAACCTAGTGAGACCCTGTTTCACACACACACACACAAATAGGGCTTGGGTTGTAGCTCCGAGGTAGAATGCCCCTGGGTTTGACCCCTGGTACCACTAAATAAATAAATAAACAAACGAATAACAAAGATAAATAAAACAGCTCAAGGTAGAATGCCCCTGGATTCAATCCCCAGTACTACAAAAAGGGGAGGGGATAGGGGTAGCTTAAAGGTAGAATGTCACCGGGCGTGGTGGCGCACGCTTGTAATCCCAGTACTTTGGGAGGCGGAGACCGGAGGATCCGGGTTCGCGGCCAGCCTCAGTGCTCTCTCTCTCTCTCCCTCTCCCTGTCTCTCTCTCTCTGTCTCTCTACTTAGTGAGGCCCTCTGCAACTTCGTGAGACCCGGTTTCAAAATAAAGTATAAAAAAATAGGGCCGGGAGTGTAGCGCAGAGGTAGAACGCCCCTG